>JACBWV010000059.1:0-90285 GCA_013435795.1 Chlamydomonas sp. ICE-L
TGTGCAGGAATTAAAAATTCTATGGAACTATGATAATGTTGATATGTAATGTCCTTCCCATTGGTGACGCTAAGCCTATCATACCAGCTGCTTCAGGTCCCCGCTGCGTGCACGTTTAAGGTCGCAAAACCTACTTCATAGTGTACATGCCATGTGGTACACATGGTGACGAGCTAGCATACCATCTGCTGCAGTCCCCGCTGCATGCAATGTGAAGTCACTAGCTTTCATGTGTACATGCCATGTGGTACACATTGGTGACGCTAGCTAGCATACCATCTGCTGCAGTCCCCACTGCATGCAATGTTGAAGTCACTAGCTTTTCTATGTACATGTAATGTCATGCACATTGGTGTCACTTCCTATCATACCATTTGCTGCAGCCCCTGCCGCATGCTATGGTTAAGTCACTAGCTTTTATGTGTACATGCCTTGTGGTACACATTGGTGTCACAAGCTAGAGTACCACCTGCTGCTGCTGCCCCCCCCTCCCCCCCCCCCCCCCCCCCCGGCATGCAATGTGCAAGGAATGAAAAACTATGGGAAGCTATTATAATGTTTACATGTTATGTCATGCACATTGTTGTCGCTAGCAAGTGTACCATTTGCTGCTGCCCCCCACTACACACAATGTGCAAGTGACTAGCTTTTATATGTACATGTCATGTCATGCACATTGTTGTCGCTAGCTAGCGTACCATGTGCTGCTGCCCCCCACGACAGGCAATGTGCAAGGCAGTGCGGCCGTCTACATTCGCCAAGTTGGGGTTGGCGCCCATCTTCAAGTAGCTCTCCAGCTTTTCCTTGTTGCCCGTCGTCACACACTGGAAGATCATGTGGCTCTCCAGGTCCGGAGTCAGCCCCAGCTTGGCTCCGTGTTTGCGGAGCACTTCAGCTGAAACTGGACGGCTCTTGTCAACTGCCTCCCTGGGGGAAGAAATATGTATGGGTGTGCGGTGCTTGGTTGAGTGGGTGGGTGGGCGGGTGGGTGGGGGCATAGGTGGGTGGGTGGGTGGGCGGGTGGGGGCATAGGTGGGCGGTGCTTGTTTGAGTGAGTGGGTGGGTGCTTGTTTGAGTGTTTGAGTAAAGACACAGCTTGGCTCCGTGTTTGCGGAGCACTTCAGCCGAAGCTGGACAGCTCTTGTCAACTGCCTCCCTGGGGGAAGAAATACGGTACTTTGATAAGGTACTACAATAAGAAGTAAGGCACTACAATGAGAAGTACGGTACTAATATAAAGTACTACAATAATAAATAAGGTGCCATAACTGTGTCATAATAATAAATCTGGTACTAACATAAGTGACAATAATAAATGAAGTCCCACAATAAGGTACTTCAATAATAAATGAAGTCCCACAATGAGGTACTTAAATAAGGTCGTACAATAATAAATAAGGTGCCACAATAAGTACCACAATAAGGATTAAGGTACTACACTTAGAACACGTAAGCAACGGATAGATACAATCATGATTTAAATGAGGGGGGACAAGTCCTATGCAGCGCCGCATGCGACGCAAAAAATGGCGGCAAGTGCTCGCGACGGAGCAACAGGTGGCAACGGAAGCGAGTAAGTTACGAGACCGTTGGCTGACATGTCAGGCTTCAATTTTTTGGTCAGTTGGTCGGTTTGTTGGACGGACAAATGGGTAACCCTGGGGGCTCCCGCCCCCCAGAAGGGGGAGCTCCGCCAATTACCACAGGGCGCTGGTAAAACGATTGCTTGGGCTTCAGGTCATCAGTGCTGATTATTTTGGGCGGAGCCCCCCCTTCTGGGGGGCGGGAGCTCCCAGTGTTACCCATTTGTCCGTTCGTCCATCCATCCGTCTGACCGCAATGAAGCCCGACACGTCAGCCAACGGTCTCGTAACTAAATCGCTTCCGTTGCCACCTGTCGCTCCCTCGCGATCACTCTCCGCCATTTTTTAGCGTCGCAGGCGACGCTGCATTGAACTTGTTAGCACTTTTTAGGCCTCAAGGCCAGTGGCTGCATCAAGCATGGCATGACAATAAGCACGCCTTAGCTACATCTAGACCCAATCATGCTTTAAATGAATTAAAATGAACAACTAACACACAAATAGTAAAGTACTACGGAATGAATTAAAATGAACAACTGTCTCAGAGATAACACAAAAATACATAATACATTAGTACGAGATTAATTAAAAACCAGAATTAATAAGGGGGGCTTACCAGAGAGCACTGCAGCCAATTGCATCCAGCAGGTTAGGGTCGGCGCCTGCCTCTAACATCTGCTTCAAGCACTCTGCATGTCCATGGGCTGCTGCAAGCATGAGGCCTGTTCGTAGATCATAGTCCATGCAGTCGAGGTTGACTGCGGGGGGGAGGGAGAGGGGTGGGGGTGGGGTGGGGGGGGGGGGGCACAGGAGGGGAGATGTATGAGTGTACAGGACGGGAGGAGTGTGCATGTGGGTGCGTGGGTGTGAGTGTGGGTGGGTGGGTGGGTGGGGCACAGGAGGGGAGATGTGTGAGTGAGTGCAGTACGGGAGATGTGTGTGGGGGTGTGTGGGGGTGGAGGGGGCACAGGAGGGGAGATGTGTGAGTGTGGGGGTGCAGGATGGGAGTTGTGTGTGTGGGGGTTGGGGGGGCACAGGAGGGGAGATGTGTGAGTGTGGGTGTGCAGGACAGGAGGTTGTGTGTGTGTGTGTGTGTGTGGGGGGGGGGGGGGGGGGGGGGGCACAGGGGAGAAAGTGTGTACGTGTGGGCATCATGCTATGGGCATCATCATACCTTTCTGATCCATGCGCCTTTTGATGCCATCGGTGTCTCCTGAGCGACACGCGTTCAAGAGGGCATCAGTCTGTCCTGCGATGTGCTTTTTCATGTACAGCTGTACAGCATGGGCCACCTCAACATCACGGTTGAACTTCAGCTTTTCTTCAGGCATCATTAGAGCTGCACGCATGGATTGGGGATGGGTGGGTGGGTGTGAGTGGGGGTGGGTGGGTGAGTGGGGATGGGTGGGGGTGAGTGGGGAGGAATGGAGTGAGGCAGGCTGTCACTACCTGCAACATTGTGAGGGTCTCCTTTTCTTCAGGCATCATCAGAGCTGCACACTTTTACGCGTCGCAAGCCTTGGACTTGACGGAGCCCCCTCGTCAAGGAGGCGAGAGCCCCCACGGCCAGGTTTACCCACGTGTCCGTCCGACCGACCGACCGCGACTGACCGCGACCGTCTGCGTCTGACTGAGACGAAGCCCGACACGTCAGCCAACGGTCTCGTAATTAATTGGCTTCCGTTGCCACCTGTCGCTGCCGCTCCGTCGCGAGCACTCTCCGCCATTTTTTAGCGTCGCTTGCGAAGCTGCAAAGAACTTGTTCATATATTTTGACTTACCTTTGACATCCTTCACCAGCCCAGTCTTTAAGTTGTTGATGTCCGTGGCTTCCTCTTCATCCAAATTCATCAGCTCTGTTATGTCATCTCTCATGCTGTCGGAGGCGATTGGGGTCGACATAACAGTCTCAAACATCATTCGCACAAGGCCCTGCAACCATGATAGGGTTAGATTAGATTGGGCTGGAGCTGAGATTGAGGTCGGGATTGGGGTCGACAAAACAGTCTCAAACGTCATTCGCACAAGGCCCTGCAACCATAATAGGGTTATATTGGATTGGGCTGGAGCTGGGGTTGAGATTGGGTTATATTGGATATGACTATATGAGCTGGAGTTGCGATTGGATTGCAGCCCCCCCCCTCCCCCCCCTTCCCCCCCTGCCTCTCTACATCCCTCTCCACTCCCCTTACCGCCCTGCCCCTCTCCACCCAACTTCGAAGTCCTGTGCATCATGTTGTTCTGGATGAGGGGATTCATGAGTGGGAATTCATAAAGCAGCCGATCCCAGTGCCCCCCCCCCCCCCCCCCCCCCCCCCCCCCCCTCCCTTCCCCTGGCGGCCTGCCTCTCTCCATCCCTCTCCACTCCCCCCCCCTACTGGCCTGCCTCTTCCCCCCCCCCCCCCCCCTACCGGCCTGCCTCTCTCCACCCACCTTGGAAGTCCTGTGCATCATGTTGTTCAGGATGAGGTGGTTCATGAGTGGGAACTCATGACTCAACCGATCCCAGTGCTCCTTGCTCAGCGACAGCACCTTCACAATGGTACTGGTGATCACAGCCTCATCACTGGGGTTCTCTGTGAAGAACGCAACCTCGCCGTAGGTCTCCGACTTGGATCGGGCGAGGTTATAGCCCTCCCCACTAAAACCAGTGATGCTTGTCAGACTCATGTCACCCTTCATCCCGCTCCCCTTCATGCTCGACAGGCTTGGCTTGCCCTGGCTTCCCCTCGTGCTCAGCAGGCTTGGTTTTCCGTAGATATTTGAGCCTTGAGACTTCGATAATTGAGATTGCATGGAGTCTTCTTCCCCCGCGGCACTGTCTCGCCTCACACTCGGCCTGCGGTGGGGTGGGGTGGGGTGGGGTCGATGGGCAGGTGTGCGGGTGTGGGTGTGGGCGGGTGGGGGGTGATTGGGTTGATGGGCAGGTGTGTGGGGGGGGTATGTGGGGGTGTGTGTGTGGGGGGTCAATGGGCAGGTGTGTGTGTGTATGCGAATGTGTGTGTGTGTGGGTGTGTTGTGGGGATGGGGGGGGGGGGGGGGGGGGGGGGGGGGGGGGGGATGGGGGGGAAGATCGATGGTGTGTGTGTGTGTATGCGAATGTGTGTGTGTGGAGGTGTGGGAGGGTTGATGGGCAGGTGTGTGTGTGTGTGTGTGTGGGGGGGGGTTGATTAGGTTGATGGGCAGATGTGTGTGTGTAGGGGGGGGGGGGGGGGGGGGGGGGGTGGGGGGGGGTCTATGGCCAGGTAAGGGTAGTGGGTGGGGGGTGTAAAAAATACAAGATTCTTTCCGGGCAGTCAGTACTAGGAATCTTACTTTACATTTTTGGCGGAGCCCCCTCTTCATGGTGGCAGGACCCCCCAGGCCCCCAGGTTTACCCATTTGTCTGTCTGTGCGACTGACCGACCGCGACCGACCGACCGTCTGACCGAGATGGAGCCTGACACGCCAGCCAACGGTCTCGTAACTGACTTCCTTCCATTGCAATCTGCACAGGTGCACCTGTCGGTCTATTGCGAACACTCTCCACCATTTTTTGGGGGAGCCCCCTCTTCAAGTGGGCGGGAGCCCCCAGGGTTACCCATTTGTCCGTCCGACCGTCTGACCGACTGTTTGACCGAGACAAAGCCTGACAAGTCAGCCAATGGTCTCTTAACTAACTTGCTTCTGTTGCCACCCGTCGCTCCGTTGCGAATACTCTCCGCCAATGTATAGCTTTGCTTGCGACGCTGCATAGAACTTGTTAGCTTTGCTTGCAAACAGTGATATTCCAAAGGATTTGAGCATAAACATTAAAAATCGTGGCGCCCAATGCCCAGGTGTAGCATTTTCCAGAATGGAAACATTAAAAATCGTGGCGCCCAATGCCTAGGTGTAGCATTTGGGTTGGTGGAAACGTTAAAAATCGGTCAGCCTTTTTGGCTTGCCCGATTCTAGTATTGGGCAGGCAAAAAAAAGCTGCAGTTACCTCGTTTCCCTTTCATTTTGGCCTTTCATATTTCTCTTTCATATTCCCTTTCATATTGACCGCAGCAGCTGGGCTCGAGCTTTATATTTTCGAAGTTGGTGGACGGCTGTAGCGTGCCCAGTGGCCACGTGGCTCTTGCCCAGGGGCCACCTCACCAACTTGCTGGTGAAAGCGCGCGATGCCTTCATACTGTGGAAACATTAAAAATCGTGGCGCCCGATACACAGGTGTAGCATTTGGGAAGGTGGAAACATTGAACATCGTGGCGCCTGATGCCCAGGTGTAGCATTTGGGAAGGTGGAAACATTGAACATCGTGGCGCCCGATGCCCAGGTGTAGCATTTGGGAACATTACACACACCTTGGGGCGCGATGGACCAAAACGGCAATACACATTATATATCGCGCGTGCGCGATATATCATGGTTAGGAATATAGCTGCTTGCGACGCTGCACAGAACTTGTCGAAAAGAGAGATCAGCAGTTTACCTGGAGAAACTTGATGTGAATCTTTTGGAATGATCTGCACTATGGGCAACAATAATTCATAGACTCTTCTCATTTCAATTTCACACGATGATTAATTTGGGTAACAATTAGTGCGACTGCCCGTAGGAAAAGACAGTCTGCCTCCAAAGCTTTCTTTCAGAAAGACCCCCCCCTCAGGCCCCCCCCTTCATGCTCAAGGAGTTGACCAGGTCACCCCCCGTACAAGAGCTGGATAGCAACGCAAGGGTCCGGGTAAACTAGTCAGAAATGCCCCCCCCCCCCCCAAGACCCCCTCCCCCCCCCAAGACCCCTGCGGAGCGCGGAGCCCAGTGTCGCACCAAGTCGCTCAATTTGCGATGCATCGCACAAAACAAAACACAGCAAGCATATCTGGAGTAATACCTGGACAATCATTCACTTTAGCATACGTGCGGATGCGTGCCTTCTTTTGGGTCGATTCACACCGTGCCTCCCATGATAATGTTCAGTAGTCAGAAATGCCCCCCTGAACTCCCTGGGCTCCGCGCTTTGCAAGGTGGTGGTGGGGTGTTACACCACGATTCGGTGTTACTTCCTCATGTTGCAGGGGGGGGGGGGGGGGGGGGGGGGGGGGGCGTCCGCACCGGGGGGCGCACCGAGTTGACCATGTCACCTCCATACAAGAGCTGCATGGCAACGCATGGTTCTAGCTAAACTAGTCAGAAGTGCCCCCCCAAACCCCGTGGAGCGGATCCCAGGGCGGTCGCATCGAGTCGCCCAATTTTCAACGCATCGCACGAAACACAACAGCAGTATGCATACCTGGAGAAAATGACGTGCCCTCCTTTGAAATGATCTGCCCCTCCCCATCCATGATAATGTACAAGGAGTTGACCAGATCACCGGGGTACATGTGCTGCATGTCGACGCATGGGATCGGATAAACTAGTCAGAAATACCCCCCCACCCGAACCCAGCAGAGCGCGAATCCCCGGGGGGTCGCAACGAGGCGCTCAATTTTCAACGCATCGCACGAAACAGAAAACCGGTAAGCATACCTGGAGAAACTTGACGTGCCCTCCTTTGGAATGATCTGCACCTCTCCATCCATGATGATGTACAAGGAATTGACCAGGTCACCAGGGTACAAGAGCTGCACATTTGAACTGAACAGTTCAATGCGTGATGACCCGATCAGCGCATCCAGGAACTTGGTGCTGGTGTTCTTCATTAGATAGCACTGCTTGACAGGCTTCATGTACAGGTATCTTAGCACCTGGGTGTGTGTGTGGGTGAGTGTGTGTGTGGGGGTTGGTGTGGGTGGGTGAGTGTGTGTGTGTGGGTTGGTGTGTGTGGGTTGGTGTGTGTGGGTGTGCATCTAGGAACTTGGTGCTGGTGTTCTTCATTAGATAGCTTGACTTGATTAGATGCTTGACAGGCTTCATGTACAGGTATTGCAGCACCTGGGTGTGTGGGGGGGTGGCAGTGTGTGTGTGTTGGTGTGTGTGTAGGTGTGTGTATAGTGTGTGGGTGATTGTTGTGTGTGTGTGGGGGGGTGTGTGTGTGTGGGGGGGGGGGGGGGGTGAGTGGGTGTGTGTGGGCAGGAACTTGGTGCTGGTGTTCTTCATTAGATGCACTGCTGACAGCTCATGTACATTATTTAGCCCTGGTGTGTGTGTGGGTGAGTTGTGTGTGGGTGGGTTGGTGTTGTGGGTTGCAGTGGGTTGTGTGTGGTTGGTGTGTGTGGGTGTGCATCTAGGAACTGGTGCTGGTGTTCTCATTAGATAGTTGACTTGATTTAGTGCTTGAAGGCTCAGTACATGTTATTTGCAGCACGGGTGTTGGGGGGGTGGCAGTTGTTTGTGTGTTGGTGTGTGTGTAGGTGTTGTGTGTTTAGGTGTGTGGGTGATGTGTGTGTGTGTGTGTTGTTGTGGTGGTGGTGGTGGGGGGGGGTGAGTGTGTGTGTGTGCGAGTGAGTGTGTGTGTGGGCAGGAACTTGGTGCTGGTGTTCTTCATTAGATAGCACTGCTTGGACAGTCTTCATGTGCAGGGTATTTGCCGACTGGGTGTTGTGTGTGCAGTGGGTGTGTGTGGTGTGTGTGTAGGTTGTGTTTGTGGGGGGGGGGGGGGTGGCATTGGGTGTTTGTTGGTTTGTGTGTTAGGGTGTGTGGTGTGTGTGGGTGTTGTGTGTTTGTTGGGGGTGTGTGTGTGGTTGTGGGTGTGGGTGTGTGGGTGAGTGTGGGTGTGGGGGTGGAAGTGGGTGTGTGTTGGTGTGTGTGTAGGTGTAGGTGTGTGTGTGTGTGTGTGTGTGTGTGTGTGTGTGTGGGGGGGGGGGATGTGTGGGGTGAGTGTGTGGGCATTAACTTGGTGCTTGTGTTCTTCATTAGATAGCACTGCTTCACAGGCTTCATGTACAGGTAACTTAGCACCTGGGTGTGTGGGTGAGTGTGTGTAGGTGAGTGTGTGGGTGAGTGTGTTTTGGGGGGGGTTCTGTGTTGTGTGGATGTGTGAAGGAACTTGGAGGATGGTGTCTCCATTAGGTAGCACACAGGCTTCATTGTACAGGTTATCTTAGCAACCTGGTGGGTGGGAGGGTGAGATGTATGTGTGTGTGTTGGTGTGTGTGTGGTGTGTGGGGGGGGGGGGGGGGAGGGCCAGCGATCCAGGAACTGTGCTTGTGTTTTTCATCAGGTTTTCATCAGATGTCCGAGTGGTACAATTGCCGATTACAACACATGCTTCATGTACAGGTGTATCTTAGCACCTGGGTGTGTGGGTGAGTGTGTGGGTGAGTGTGTGTAGGTGTGTGTTGGTGTGTGTGTGTGTGTTGTTGTGTGTGGATGTGTGGACAGGAACTTGGAGATAGTGTTCTCCAACAGGTAGCACTGCTTTACATGCTTCATGTACAGGTGTATCTTGGCACCTGTGTGTGTGTGTGTGTGTGGTGTGTGTGTGGGGGGGGGGAAAGGCAGCGCATCCAGGAACTTAGTGCTTGTTTTTTCATCAGGTTTTCATCAGATGTCCGAGTGGTACAATTGCCGAAAACATTATGTAGCATCGCTTCACAGGCTTCATGTACATATATATCGTATCTCTATATATACTAGTACGGTAGCCCGTGTGGCCGGTGGCACACCTACTCCTAAAAGAACACCCCCCCCCCCCCCCCCCCCCCCCCCCCATCCTCGTACGGTGCCCGTTTGTCCTTTGCCACACCCTTTTGTGGCTGGTTACCTACTGGTTTACACTTGACGTCCACCCCCCATTCACACACCACCCCACACCAACCCTTTACTCCCGCCCCCTCCCCCCCCTTCCCTCCCGTTGGCCTCACCTGTTTTGGGTCTGGGTTGCAAAACGGTTTTCTCTCGTGCAGCAACTTGACGGCCAAAACATGCCTGACGCAATCCCTTGCGATGGTTTCTCCCTTGTGCACCACCAAGCACCCGAAACACACCTACCCCCCCCCCCCCCCCCCCTCCCCAGTTATTCTCCACCCCTACCCCCACCCAACCATGATCCCCGCCCCACAAAACCTACTCTCTTCATCTTCCTGACATATTTCCTGGACTCCATCCTCCCCCCCCCAGCCATCCCACCCGCCCCCCCCCCTCTCCCCCACTTCACCCCTCCCCTCCTCCTACAGACCCACAGCACACACATACTCCATATCTGTCTCCTCCACTTCCGTGTGGCTTGCCATAGTGAAATGCAAACGGGACGCTGAACATCGACAACGTTTGCGCTCATTCGGACTCCCGCTAAAAAGCCTCGGACCTGCTTCCCTTCCACCTCAGCTGTGATCGTAGTCGCCCCCACTGAAAAAAGCTGAACCTGCGCAATCGCACCTGTATATAACAAAGTTCTTCTTAGGAGCATTATTCAGTCGGGCGAAGAACAATACTGTTCACCCGCAACTGCTCCGAATGTCAACTCGGATCTGAGAACTTGGAAATCGCTAGGTTCACCATTCAACTTGCGCGTGCTCGCTATAGCCACAATGCCACAGCGACGACATGTTTCTCGATGCCGCAGTGTGAAGAAGTTGCAGTCAAGTTGCTGATTCTGATTGGAGCTGTCGGTCAAGTTAGGGCGAGCATGCCTAGGAGATTTTTCATTTAGGTCAAACTTTGATGCGTACTTGCTATGGCACAATGCGGCGCGAATGTTTCTTAATGCCTTGGGAAGAATTTGCAGTCACGTTTGTGGACATCGGCGATGGATGGATGCGATTCGGACCATTCTGACAGGTCGGCTGACTCACCACGTGACCTTCCGTTGTGCGCAGCGGACAGGTCTCTTGAGCAAGGGAAATTTTGCAGAGATGCTGGGGGAAAAGCTTGTAGGAAGACCGAAACTGTTTCGCGCTACCGAAATCAGGTGATGAACTAGGCGGAAAAGGAGAAAAATCGGCGGGAGGCATGCGCCAACAGGTTAGAAAGATACGAGAGGCGAATGGTTGCATACGTGGCAAGGCATTCCAGGAGGCCATCAGGCAGAAAGTTGAAGCACGGCGGGGTTAAAAGCGTGAATTGGGCGAGCGTGAATGGCTGTGGCGTGAATGGCTGGCGGGAAGTCGGTTTAAGTCGGTTACGCGATGACCCACCCCACGACCCGGCCCCTGATTTCTAATTATCTATATATCTATATATCTATATATATATGTATATGTACCACCTGGGGGTTAGGCCCGAAGTGTGTGTGGGAGCCGTGGTGGGTTGCTTCATGTACAGGTGTATCGTAGCACCTGGATGTGTGAGTGAGTGTGTATGTGTGTATGTGTGTGTGTGGTGTGTGGTGGTGGGGGGGGAGTGAGGGGTTGCCTTGGGGCGATGGGCCAGTTTTTTATTTTTTTTTCTTAAGGTAGCTTTGCTTCACAGGCTTCATGTACAGATATCGTAGCACCTGGGGGTTGGCAGTGCGGTGTGGGTGGGTGGGTGTGGGTGGTTGCATGTACAGGTATCTTAGCACCTGGGGGCAAGCAGTACAGTGTGTGTGTGTGTGTGTTTTCATGTTCAGGCGTCTTAGCACCTGGGGGTTGGCAGTGCGGTGTGGGTGGGTGGGTGTAGGTGGTTGCATGTACAGGTATCTTAGCACCTGGGGGCAAGCAGTACGGTGTGTGTGTGTGTTTTTCATGTACAGGCGTCTTAGCACCTGGGGGTTGGCAGTACGGTGTGGGTGGGTGGGTGTAGGTGGTTGCATGTACAGGTATCTTAGCACCTGGAGCAAGAAGTAGGTGTGTGTGTGTTCTTTTTTTTCATGTACAGGAGTCTTAGCACCTGGTGGTTGGCAGTACGCTTGTGGGTGGGTGGCGTGAGGTGTTGCTGCATGTTGTACAGGTTCTTACACCTGGGGGGCAAGCAAGTACGGTGTGGTGTGGTGTTTTTTTCATGTTTACAGCGTCTTAACACTTGGGGGTGGGTTGGCAGTTTAGGTGTGGTTGGGGGGTGTGGGGGGTGCATGTACAGGTATCGTAGCACCTGGGGATAGGCAGTACAGTGTGTGTGTGGGTGTGTGTGGGTGGTATCATAGCACCTGGGTGTGTGGGTGAGTGTGTGTGGGGGGTTGGTGTGGGTGTGTGGTAGTGTGTGTGTGTGAGTGTGGGTTGAGTGTGGGTGTGGGGGTTGGCAGTGGGTGATTTTGGTGTGTGTGTGTTGTAGGTGTGTGTGGTTTGTTGGTGTGTGGTGTTTGTGTGTGTGTGTGTGTGTGCTGTGTGTGTGTGTGTGTGTGTGGTGGGGGTGTGGTGGACAGGGTTGTGTGTTGGTGGTGTGAGGGTGTTGTGTAGGTGGGGTGTGTGTGTGTGTGTTGTGTTAGTTTGGGTGTGTTGAGTGTTTGTGGGGGGGTGGCAAGTGGTGGTGTGTGTGTCTGTGTGTGTGGTGTGTGGTGTGTGTGTGTGTTGTGTGTGAGGTGTGTGTGAGTGTGTTGTGTGTGTGTGTGGGTGATTGTGTGTGTGGGGGTGGTGCAGTGGGTTGTGTGTTGGTTCGTGTGTGTAGGTGTGGGTGTGGGTGGGTGTGTTTGATTGTGGGTGTGTGAGTGTGGGTGGGGTTTGAGGGTGTGGGGGGTGGCAGGGTTGGTGTGTGTGTGTGTGTCGTGTGTGTGTGTGTGTGTGTTTGTGTGTGAGTGTGGTGTGTGTGGAGTGTGTGTGGGGGGGGTTGCAGTGGGTGGGTGGCAGTGGTGGTGTTTGTTGTTGGGTGTGTAGGGGTGTGTGTGTGTGTGTTTGTGTGAGTGTGGGTTTGGGTGAGTGTGTGTGGGGGGGGTGGCAGGGGTGTGTGTGTGTGGGCGGGGGGGGGGGGGGGGTGTGAGTGTGGTGTGGGTGAGAGTGTGGGGGGGGGGGGTGAGTGGGTGTGTGTGGTCCTGTGTTCGTGTCCGTCGGGCAGAACTTGGTGCTTGTCCTTATTAGGTAGCATCGTCACCGGCTCTAAATGCTCTACACGGCCTATCCCCCTCCCCCCTCAGCCACTGGGGGTAGTTAGGCCGTACCAGTTGTGGGTGGGTGGGTACCCCACCCTGTGGGTTGTTGCATGTACAGTTATCTTAAGCACCTGGGGGCAAGCAGTACGGTGTGTGTGTGTTTTTTCATGTACAAGCGTCTTAGGCACCTGGGGGTGCAGTACGGTGTGGGGGGTGGGTTGGTGTGGGTGTAGTGGTTGCATGTACAGGTCTTTAGCACTGGGGGCACGCAGTCGGGTTGTGTGTGTGTTTTCATGTAACAGGCGTCTTCACACTTGGGGGTTCGGGTTTGGCAGTCGTCCGGTGTGGTTGGGTGGGGTGTGGGTGGTGCATGTACAGCTATCGTAGCACCTGTGGAAGGCAGTACCGTGTGTGTGTGGGTGTGTTGTGTGGGGTTATCTAGCACCTGGTGTGTGGGGAGTGTGTGTGGGGGGTTGGTGTGGGTGTTTTGTGGTAGTGTGTGGTGTGAGAGTGTGGGTGAGTGTCGGGTGTGGGGGTGGCAGGGTGAGTGTGGTTGTGGTGTAGGTGTGTGGTGTGTGGTGTGTGCTGTGGTGGTGTGTGGGTGTGTGTGTGAGTTTGTGCTATGTGTGGGGGGTGGGGGGGTGGTTGGCAGTGGTTGTGTGTTGGTGTGTGTGTAGGGTGTGGTGTGTGTGGGTGTGTGTATGAGTGTGAAGTGTTGGGTGGGGGAGTGTGTGGGGGGGTTGGCCGTGGTTGTGTGTTGATGTGTTGTTGGGTGGAGTGTGTGTGGATTGTGTGTGTGTGTTTGGGTGAGTGTGTGTGTGGGGGGGGCGTGGGTGTGTGTGGTGGGTGTTTAGGTTGTGGGTGTGTGTGGGTGTGTGAGTGTGGGTGTGTGAGTGTGGGTGTGGGTGAGTGTGTGTGGGGGGGTGGTAGTGGTTGTGTGTGTGTGTGTGTGTGTTGTGGTGTGGTGTGTGCGTGTGTGGTGTGTGTGTGTGTGTGTGTGTGGTGAGTGTGTGTGGTGTGTGTGTGATTGGTTGGGGCGTTGGTGGCAGTGGGTGTGTGTTGGTGTGTGTGTAGATGTGTGTGTGTGTGTGTGTGTGAGTGTGTGTGTGGGTGAGTGTGTGTGGGGGGGTGGCAGTGGTGTGTGTGTGTGTGGGAGGGGTTGTGTGGGGTGAGTGTGTGTGTGGGGTGGCAGTGTGTGTGTGTTGGTGTGTGTGTGTGGGCAGGAACTTGGTGCTTGTGTCCTTTATTAGGTAGCATCGCTTCACAGGCTTCATGTACAGGTATCTAGCACCTGGGGGTAGGCAGTACATTGTGGGTGGTTGCATGTACAGTTATCTTAGCACCTGGGGGTAGGCAGTACGGTGTGGGTGGGTGGGTGTGGGTAGTTTCATGTACAGGTATCTTAGCACCTGGGGGTAGGCAGTACAGTGTGGGTGGGGGGTGGGGGTAGTTTCATGTACAGGTATCTTAGCACCTGCGGGTAGGCAGTACAGTGTCTCGGGGAGGGGTGGGGTTGGTGGTTGCATGTACAGTTATCTTAGCACCTGGGGGTAGGCAGTACGGTGTGTGTGTGTGTGGGTAGTTTCATGTACAGGTATCTTAGCACCTGGGGGTAGGCAGTACAGTGTGGGTGGGTGGGTGTGGGTAGTTGCATGTACAGTTATCTTAGACACTGGGGTAGGCAGTAAGGTGGGGGGGGGGGGGGGCAGGGGACAGGGAGGGGAGCAGCGGGAGGGGGACGCAGCGACGGGGGACCACAACCCAACACACTCCACCAACACACAAACCAAACACACCCACACCAATAACCACCACAACCAAGAATCACAACAACCACTACCACCAACAAGAACAACAATGGTGTACATCTGAGCACCTTGCTTAGGGTTTAGGGCATGTCAAGCAGCATTGAATTGCAATACCTTGCGCCTGATGGTGATTGGATACATGTTCAGCACCTTTGAATCAGACCACCACCACCACCAACAACCAACAATGATGATGTACATGAGTTTCAGTACCTTGCGCCTGATGGCGATTGGATACATGTTCAGCACCTTTGAATCAGACCACCACCACCACCACCAACAATGATGATGTACATGAGTTTCAGACCTCCTTGCGACTCATGGTGATTGGATACCATGTTCAGCAACCTTGGATCAGACCACCACCCCCCCACCAACAATGATGAGTACATGAGGGTCAGATACCTTGCGCTCGGAGGGCGATGTGGGATACATGGTCCGCACCGTGGGGAAGCAGCAAACAACAACAACACCTACCATACAATTCATATGATATACATGAATTTCAGTACCTTGCGTCTGACGGTGATTGGATACATGTCCAGCACCATTGAATCAGACCACCACCACCAACAACAACACACTCACACCACCACCAACGATATATAAGAATCTGATCACCTTGCGCCTGATGGTGATTGGATACATGTTCAGCACCATTGAATCATAACACCACCACCACCACCACCACCAGTGATATACATGAATTTCAGTACCTTGCGTCTGATGGTGAGTGGAGAAATGTAAAGCACCAATGAATAAGAAACACACACCACAACCAACCACCAAACAACACACTCACACGCAGTCCAACAACCACCACAACCAAGAATCACAACAAGCAATACCAACAACAAGAACAACAACAACAGCGATGTGTAGGAATCTGATCACCTTGTGCCTGATGGGTGATTGGATACATGGCGAGCACCACTGAACCAGATCACCAACAACAACAACACACTCACACCCACACCAACGATGCGTAGAAATCTGATCACCTAGTGCCTGATGGGTGATTGGATACATGGCGAGCACCACTGAACCAGATCACCACCAA
Organism: Chlamydomonas sp. ICE-L; assembly: GCA_013435795.1. Classification (NCBI taxonomy): domain Eukaryota; kingdom Viridiplantae; phylum Chlorophyta; class Chlorophyceae; order Chlamydomonadales; family Chlamydomonadaceae; genus Chlamydomonas; species Chlamydomonas sp. ICE-L. The sequence goes on from JACBWV010000059.1 coordinate 15,298, forward strand.
AACATCCACACCACCACCACCACCACCACCACCACCAATCAAGAATCACCACCACCACCACCACCAACAACAACAACGATGCACATGAATTCCAGTACATTGCGTCTGATGGTGATTGGATACATGGCGAGCACCACTGAACCAGACCACCACCAAAACATCCACACCACCACCACCACCACCACCACCAACAATCAAGAATCACCACCACCACCACCAACAACAACAACAACGATGCACATGAATTCCAGTACATTGCGTCTGATGGTGATTGGATACATGGCGAGCACCACTGAACCAGACCACCACCAAAACATCCACACCACCACCACCAACAACAACAACAATCAAGAATTACCACCACCACCACCAACAACAACAACGATGCACATGAATTTCAGTACCTTGCGTCTGATGGTGATTGGATACATGGCGAGCACCACTGGACCAGATCACCACCAAAACATCCACACCACCACCACCACCACCAAAAATCAAGAATCACCACCACCACCACCAACAACAACAACAATGCACATGAATTCCAGTACCTTGCGTCTGATGGTGATTGGCTTACATGGTCGGAGAAACCACGAACCAGACACAAACAAGACATCACACCAACTACACATAAAGAAAACCACCACCAACAAAAATAACAAAATGGTGCACATGAATTTCAGCACCTTGCGTGTGATCGTGATTGGATACATGGCGAGCACTCTCGAGTCAGACGTGTGGTTTTTCTTAAAGTAAAGCTCCAGATGGCTCCGCATTGCAGACACCAGATTGTTGGGGACCTTGTTAATCCTGGAGAATTCCTGTGACGGGTGAATGGATGAATGGATGTTTGCATGTATATATGTATGTATGTATGTGTGTATGTATGCATGTATGTATGCATGAATGTAAGTAAGTATATGTGCATGTATATATTTATTACAGTCCAGGGGTAGGCCAAATAGGCTAAAAGGACTTGCCCAACCGTGTAGGAAAGGCTTAACAAGAAAAAGCACTGATGAACTGAAACCCGAACAATCGTTTTACCGACGGGGGCCCTGAGTTTGTGCTGCAATAAGCATGGTGACAGTATACATACAGCCAATTAGATATTAGGGCGTTAATAATACAACAGTTTAATAAATAATAAACATAAAATATAAACAACATAATATTATGACAGAAATACTAATACAGCAATATAATTATAGGGCGTAATAATATAACAGTAAACATAATCACATGACAAACAACACAACATAATAATAGGACAGACTACAATACAGGCAATAATATAGGGCGTTAATTAATATTAACAGTAATACATAATAAAATAACTAATAACAACATAATAATCTGAAGAAAAAAAATACAGCAATTTATAAGGGCGTAATAATATAAAAGTAATTACAGAATAAATACACATAACAAACAGTAATAATATGGACAGAAGACAATACAGCAATATATACTAGGGCGTAATAAATATAAAAACAGTAGACATAATTAACATACATAATAACAACCGATATAATAATAGGCCGAATAAATACCGCATATATATAGGGCGTACTAATATAACAGTATACATAATAAATAACATAAATAATAACAACATAATAATCGACAGAATACAATACAGCAATATTTATAGGGCGTTAATAATTCTAACAGGAATACATAAGAACATAAATAATAACAAACATAATAATATGACAGAATACAATACAGCAATATAGATAGGGCGTATAATAAATATAACAGTAATACATTCAATAACATAACATAATACAAAATTAATCATATGACAGAATCAAACAGCAATATATATAGGGAGTAATAATATAACAGTATAATAATACATAATAATTAACATAATAACAACATAATAATATGACAAGAATCAATACGACAATATAATAGGGCGGATAATATAACAGTAACTAATAACATAACATAATAAAACACATAATATATTGACCAGAATACAATAAGGCAATTATGTATAGACCGTAATAATATAACAGTAATACATAAAAAATACATAACATAATAAACAACATATAATATGACAGAATAATACAGCAATATTATATAGGGCGTATCATTATACAGTCATACATAATAACCTAAAATAATAACAAACTTAATTAATGACAGATACAATTACAAGCAATATATATCGGGCGTATAATAATGTAACCGTAAGAAATAATAACATAAACAGAATAACAAACATAATAATTGGACAGCATACAATTACAGGCAATATATATAGGGGTGTAATAATATACAGTATACATAATTCACATTAACATAATAACAACATAATAATATGACAGAATACAATACAGGCAATTATATAGGCGAATAATGTAACAGTAATACATAATACCAAACATAATAAACAACAATAATATGACAGGAAACAATACAGCATAGATATAGGGCGTAATAATATAACAGTAAACATAATAACATAACAACTAACCAACATAAACAAAAAAATATGACAGAATTACAATCCAGCAATCTATATAGGGCGGTAATAATATAAAACAGTAATACATAATAACATAACATAATAACAACATATTAATATGGACAGACAAACAACTAACAGCCATATATATAGGGCCGAATAAATATACAGTAATACATAATAACATAACATAATAACAACATAATAATATGACAGAATACAATACAGCAATATATATAGGGCGTAATAATATAACAGTAATACATAATAACATAACATAATAACAACATAATAATATGACAGAATACAATACAGCAATATATATAGACCGTAATAATATAACAGTAATACATAATAACATAACATAATAACAACATAATAATATGACAGAATACAAACAGCAATATATATAGGGAGTACGTAATAATATCAACAGTACTACATCATAACATAACTAATAACAACATATAATATGGGGGGGCAACCCCCCCCCCCCAAAGAATTACAATACAGCAATATATATAGGGCGTAATAATATAACAGTAATACATAATAACATAACATAATAACAACATAATAATATGACAGAATACAATACAGCAATATATATAGGGCGTAATAATATAACAGTAATACATAATAACATAACATAATAACAACATAATAATATGACAAGAAACAAACAGCAATATGTATATGACCGTAATAATATAACAGTAATAACATAATAACATAACCTAATAACAACATAATAAATGGAAGCATACAATACAGCAATAATATAGGGAGTAATACATATCCCAGTAAATACATAATAACATAAACATAATAACAACATAATAATATGACAGAATACAATACAGCAATATATATAGGGCGTAATAATGTAACAGTAATACATAATCACATAACATAATAACAACATAATAATATGACAGAATACAATACAGCAATATATATAGGGCGTAATAATATAACAGTAATAACATAATACATAACATATAACAACATTACTAATATGACAGAATACAATACAGGCACTATATATAGGCGTAATAATGTAACACTAATACATACATAACATAACATAATAACAACATAATTAATATGACAGACTACAATACAGCACTATATTATAGGCGTATAATAATATAACAGATACATAATAAACATAACCATAATTAACAAATAATAATTGACAGAATACAATTTAAGCAATATATTAGGGCGTAATAATATAAACCGTAAACATAATAACATAACATTAATAACAACATATATATGACAGAATACAATACAGCAATATATATAGGGCGTAATAATATAAACAGTAATTCATAAGAACATCAACATTAATAACAAAAGAATAATAGACAGAATACAATACAGCAATATATATAGGGCGTAATAATATAACAGTAATACATAATAACATAACATAATAACAACATAATAATATGACAGAATACAATACAGCAATATATATAGGGCGTAATAATATAACAGTAATACATAATCACATAACATAATAACACCATAATAATATGACAGAATACAATACAGCAATATATATAGGGCGTAATAATATAACAGTAATACATAATAACATAACATAATAACAACATAATAATATGACAGAATACAATACAGCAATATATATAGGGCGTAATAATATAACAGTAATACATAATAACATAACATAATAACAACATAATAATATGACAGATTTTACAATACAGCAATATATATAGGGCGTAAAATATAACAGTAATAAATAATAACATAACTTTAAGAACAAACATAATAATATGACAGATACAATCAGCAAATGATAGACCGTAATAATAAACAGTATAACATAATAACATACATAAATAACAAAAATAATAGACAGAATCACAATACAGCAATAGTATAGGGCGTACTAATATAACAGTGATACATAAGAACATAACATAATAACAAAGCAAAATAGACAGAATACAATACAGCATATATATAGGGCGTTAATAATATAACAGATAATACATATAAACAAACATAATAACAACATAATAATAGACAGATACAAGACAGCAATATATATAGGGCGTAATAATTAACAGTAATACCTAATAAATAACATCATAACAACATCCTCATATGAGCAGATACAATACAGCACTATATATAGGGCGTAATAATACTAAACAGTAATACAGAATAACATAACATAATAACACCATAATAATATGACAGAATACAATACAGCAATATATATAGGGCGTAATAATATAACAGTAATACATAATAACATAACATAATAACAACATAATAATATGACAGAATACAATACAGCAATATATATAGGGCGTAATAATATAACAGTAATACATAATAACATAACATAATAACAACATAATAATATGACAGAATACAATACAGCAATATATATAGGGCGTAATAAATATTTTTATAACCAGTAATACATCAATAACATAACATAATAACAAAATAATAATATGACAGGAATACATACAGCAATAGAGATCGGGCGTAATAAATATAACAGCGTAATTACAATTAATAACAAACAAATAACAAATAATAATATGACAGAATACATACAGCAATATATATGGGCGTAATCGGATAATATAACAGTAATGACATAAAACAAACATAGTAACAACTAAGAATATGACAGAAAACAATACAGCACTATATATAGGGCCGTTCGTTAATAAATAACAGTTAATACATAAATAAACATAACATAATAACAAAATAATAATTATGACCAGAAGACCAATACAAGCAATAATATAGGGCGTAATAATGTAAAGTAATACTAATACACATAAAATAGTAACAACCTAAAATATGAAGAAGACAATACCAGCAATAAGATCTGGGCGTAATAATATAACAGTATACATAATAATATAACATAATAACATTAACAATATGAACAGAATTACCAAACAGCAAATATATAGGGCGTAATAATATAACAGTAAAATAATAACATAACATAATAACAACATAATAATATGGACAGAATACAATAACAGCAATATATATAGGAAGTAATAAATAACAGTAATACAAATAAACATAACATCTAATAAACAACAAATATATGACAGAATACAATACAGCAATATATATAGGGCGTAATAATATTCTAACAGTAATACATAATAACATAACATAGTAACAACATAAAAATATGACAGAATACAATACAGCAATATATATAGGGCGTAATAATATAACAGTAATACATAATAATATAACATAATAACAACATAACAATATGACAGAAATACAATAAGCATATATATAGGGAGTAATAATATAACAGTCATAAATTTTGTTAAATAAACATAACATAATAACAACATTAAAATTGACAGAATACAATACAGCAATATATATAGGACGTAATAATATAACAGTAATACATAATAACATAACATAATAACAACATAATAATATGACAGAATACAATACAGCAATATATATATGCATGGTGACAGTAATACGACAGGCTGGATCCCTATTCAACCCGATGTCTTGACTGAAGCCTGAAGAGTCTGGCCATAATCAAGAAAGAGGTGTGAGGCAATAACAAATATAATGCCTGGAGGGGCGTGGTGTTAAGGGGCCCTTCCCGTACGCCGGGGTGAGGCCACATACCTATTTCAACTTGTAGGCCAAACCAAACAACAAGACAACAATTGCAGCTTGTAGGCCAAACCAAACAAGAAGACGACAATTGCAACTTGTAGGGCGAACAAAACAACAAGATGACAAGACGACAATTGCAACTTGTAGGTCAAACCAAACAGCAAGACGACAATGGTAACTTGTAGGCCAAACCAAACAACAAGACGACAATTGCAACTTGTGGGGCGAACAAAACAACAAGATAACAAGACGGCAATTGCAACTTGTAGGGCAAACGAAAGAAAAAGATAACATGACAAAAATTGCAACTTGTAGGGCAAACAAAACAAAACAACAAAAAAGTGCTCCCCCACCCACCCACAGTTTTTATTTAACTATGATCCCAAAACGTATCTAGCAGCTGAAAAGAAATACAATGCTCCCAACAAGCCACGCCTACCTTTAAGACAGTCACCCTAGAATGTGTGTGATAGTTCAGCTACACTTCAGCTACAGGCATACCTTCAAGGCAGTCACCCTAGAATGTGTGTGATAGTTCAGCTACACTTCAGCTACAGGCAGACCTTCAAGAAGTCACCCTATATGTGTGTGATAGTTCAGCTGCACTTAGGCCACAGGCCTACCTGCATGCTTGTCACTCTATTCTTAACCAACCTAACCAACCCAAGCCAGGAATCCCTGCTGCTGTCAACCTATATTCTGAACCAACCAACTACAAAACCCCCCCAAGCCAGGCCTCCCTGCATGCTTGTCACTCTATTCTTAACCAACATAACCAACCCAAGCCAGGCCTACCTGCATGCTTGTCACTCTATTCTTAACCAACCAAACCAACCCAAGCCAGGCCTACCTGCATGCCTGTCACTCTATGCTCAACCAACCCAACATAAGCCAAGCCAGGCCTACCTGCATGCCTGTCACTCTATGCTCAACCAACCCAACATAAGCCAAGCCAGGCCTACCTGCATGCCTGTCACTCTATGCTCAACCAACCCAACATAAGCCAAGCCAGACCTACCTGCATGCCTGTCACTCTATGCTCAACCAACCCAACATAAGCCAAGCCAGGCCTACCTGCATGCCTGTCACTCTATGCTCAACCAACCCAACATAAGCCAAGCCAGACCCACCTGCATGCCTGTCACTCTATGCTCAACCAACCCAACATAAGCCAAGCCAGGCCTACCTGCATGCCTGTCACTCTATGCTCAACCAACCCAACATAAGCAAAGCAAGGCTACCTGCATTCCTGTAACTCTATGCTCAACCCAACCAAACATAGACAAGCAGGCCTACCTGCATGCTGTCAAATCTGTACTCACCAAATCAACCCAACCAAAATAAGAGAAGCCAGGCCTACCTGCATGCCTGTCCACTCTATGCTCAACCAACCCCCATAAGCCAAAGCCAGGCCTCCCTGCATGCTGTCAATTTGTACTCAACCAAAACTCAACCAACCCCAAACAAAGCCAAGCAAGGGCCTCCCCCCCCATACTGATGCCTGTCAATCTGTACCAAACCACTCAACCAACCCAACATAAGCCAAGCCAGGCCACTTGCATGCCTGTCAATCTGTACTCAACCAACTCAACCAACCCAACATAAGCCAAGCCAGGCCTACCTGCATGCCTGTCAATCTGTACTCAACCAACTCAACCAACCCAACATAAGCCAAGCCAGGCCTACCTGCATGCCTGTCAATCTGTACTCAACCAACTCAACCAACCCAACATAAGCCAAGCCAGGCCTACCTGCATGCCTGTCAATCTGTACTCAACCAACTCAACCAACCCAACATAAGCCAAGCCAGGCCACTTGCATGCCTGTCAATCTGTACTCAACCAACTCAACCAACCCAACATAAGCCAAGCCAGGCTATCTGCATGCCTGTCAATCTGTACTCAACCAACTCAACCACACCAACAAAGCAAGGCCAGGACTTGGCATGCCTGTCAATCTGTATCAACCAACTCAACAACCCAACATAAGCCAAGCCAGGCCTACCTGCAGCCGTCAATTGTACTCAACCACTCAACCAACCCAACATAAGCCAAGCCTAGGGCCTACCTGAATGCCGTCAAATATGTACTCAACCAACTCAACCAAACCACATAAGCCAAGACAGGCCTACCGGCAGCCTGTCAATCTGTCCTCAACCAACTCAACCAAACCCCACATAAGCCAAGCCAGGGCCTACCTGCAGGCTGTCAATCTATACTCAACCAACCTCAACCAACCAACATAGCCAAGCCAGGGCCTACGCATGCCTGTCAATTCTGATAATCAACCAAACTCAACCAACCCAACATAACCAAGCCAGGCCCTCCTACCTGCATGCCTGTCAATCTGTACTCAAAACAACTCAACCAACCCAAATAAGCCCAAGCCAGGCCTACCTGCATGCCTGTCAATCGCTACTCAACCAACTCACCCAAACCCCAAACATAAGCAAGCCAGGCTATATGATGCCTGTCAAGCTGTACTAACCAACTACCAACCCAAAAAAGCCAGCAAGGCCACTTGCATGCCTTCAATCTGTACTAAACAACTCAACCAACCCAACATAAGCCAAGCCAGGCCTACCTGCATGCCTGTCAATCTGTACTCAACCAACTCAACCAACCCAACATAAGCCAAGCCAGGCCTACCTGCATGCCTGTCAATCTGTACTCAACCAACTCAACCAACCCAACATAAGCCAAGCCAGGCCTACCTGCATGCCTGTCAATCTGTACTCAACCAACTCAACCAACCCAACATAGGCCAAGCCAGGCCTACCTTCAGCCGGTCAATTGTACTCAACCAAACTCAACGAAACCAACATAAGCCCAAGCCAGGCCTACCTGATGCCTGTCAATCTGTACTCAACCAACTTCAACCAACCCAACATAAGCCAAGCAGCTACCGCATAGGCTGTCAATCTGTACTCAACCAACTCAACCACCCAACATAAGCCAAGCAGCCTACTGCACATGCCTGTCAATCTGTCCTCAAAACGAATCAACCAACCCACATTAATTCCCAGCCCGGCCTATATGCATGACTGTCAAATGGACTCACCAACTCAACAACCCAACATAAGCCAAGCCAGGCCACTTGCATTTTGCCTGTCAGTCTGTTACTCAACCCAACTCCAACCAACCCAACATAAAAGCCAAGCAGGCCTACCTGCATGCCGGTCAATTTTACCAACCAAATCAACACAACCCAACATAAAGCCCAAGGCCAGGCCTACCGAATGCCTGTCAATCTGATACTCAACCCAACTCAACACCAACCCAAAATAAGCCAAGCCAGCCACCTGCATGGATGACAATCTGTACTCAACAAACTCAACCCAACCAAATAAGCAAGCCAGGCCTACCTGGCATGCCTGTCAACTGTCACTCAACCAAACTCAACCAAACAAATAAGCAAGCCAGGCCTACCTGCCTGCTGTCAATCTGTACTCAACCAACTCAACCAAACCCAACATAAGCCAGCTAGGCCTACCTGCATGCCGTCAATCTGTACTCAACCAAACTCAACCAACCCCCAACCGTAAGCCAAAGCAGGCCTACCTGCATGCTGTCAATCTGTACTAACCAACCAACCCAACCCAAAATAAGCCACGCCAGGCCATATCTGCATGCCTGTAATATGTCTCAACCAAACTCAACCAACCCAACATAAGCCAAGCCAGGCCCTTGGCATGCCTGTCAACTGTACTCAACAACTCAACCAACCCAACATATAAGCCAAGCCAGGACTACCTGCATGCCTGTCAATCTGTAACTCAACCAATCACCACCCAACATAAGCCAAGCCAGGCCTACCTGCAGGCCTGTCAATCTGTATCACCAACTCAACCAACCAACTAAGCCAAGCCAGGCTACCTGCATGCGTCAATCTGTACTCAACCAACTCAACCAAACCAACATAAGCCAAAGCAGACCTACCTGCATGCCTGTCAATCTTGTACTCAACAACTCAACCAACCCCAACATAAGCCAAGCCAGGCATACCTGCAGCATGTCAATATGTACTCAAAACAACTCAACCAACCCAAAATAAGCCCAAGCAAGGCCTACCTGCATGCCTGTCAATCTGTACTCAACCCAACTAACCAAACCAACATAAGCCAAGCCGGGCCTACCTGAATGCTGTCAATGGTACTAAACCAACTCAAAACCAACCCAACCATAACTAGGGACGGCCAACTTGTTCTCATATGGTCCATATCATAATATTGATATCATCTTGATGCCGGAAGTCTAAGTATAACTAGGCCAAAGGTACTATTTAAATACAATACAACATGATGCAATTTGTAGATATTCTATGATATAATACTAACCGTGGCCAAAATCATATGATATGCCGATCCCTAAACATAACCCAATCCAGGCCTACCTGCATGCCTGTCACACTATACTCAAACCAACTAAAACCCAACCCAAATAAGACAAGCAGGCTACTGCATCCTGTCACTCTATGCTCAACCTACCCAACATAAGTCAAGCCAGGCCTACCTGCATGCCTGTCACTCTATGCTCTACCAACCCAACATAAGCCAAGCCAGACCTACCTGCATGCCTGTCACTCTATGCTCAACCAACCCAACATAAGCCAAGCCAGGGGCATACCGGCATGCCTGTCACTCTATGATCAACCAACCCCAACATCGCCAAGCCAGACCCACCGCATGCCTGTCACTCTATGTCAACCAAACCCAACATACGCCAAGCCAGGCCTACCCTGCGGCCGTACTCTATGCTAACCAACCAACATAAGTCAAGCCAGACCTACTGCATGCCTGTCACTCTAGGCTCAAACCAACCCAAACATAAGCCAAGCCAGACTACCTGCATGCCTGTCACTTATGCTCAACAACCCAACAAAGCCAGCCAGCCTACCTGCATGCCTGTCACCTAGCACAACCAACCCAAACATAAGCCAAGCAGCTACCTGCCGGCCCTGTCAATCCCGTACTCAACCAACTCAACCAACCCAAAAATAGGCCAAGCAGGCCTACCTGCATGCCTGTCACTATATGCTCAACCAACCCCAACATTAAGCCAAGCAGGCTACTGCATGCCTGTCAATCTGTTACTAAACCAACTCAACCAACCCAAACATAAGCAAGCCCGGCCTAACTGTCATGCCTGTCAATCTGTACTCAACCAACTCAACCAACCCAACATAAGCCAAGCCAGGCCTACCTGCATGCCTGTCACTCTATGCTCAACCAACCCAACATAAGCCAAGCCAGGCCTACCTGCATGCCTGTCAATTTGTACTCAACCAACTCAACCAACCCAACATAAGCCAAGCCAGGCCTACCTGCATGCCTGTCAATCTGTACTCAACCAACTCAACCAACCCAACATAAGCCAAGCCAGGCCTACCTGCATGCCTGTCAATCTGTACTCAACCAACTCAACCAACCCAAACATAAGCCAAGCCAGGCCTACCTGCATGCCTGTCAATCTGTACTCAACCAACTCAACCAACCCAACATAAGCCAAGCCAGGCCTACCTGCATGCCTGTCAATCTGTACTCAACCAACCTCAACCAACACCCAAAACATAAGCAAGCAGCCTAACCTGCATGCCTGTCTAATCTGTATCAACAAACTCAACCAACCCCAACATAAGCCAAGCAGGCCTTCCTGCATGCCTGTCAAGTCTGCTACTCAACCAACCTAACCCCAACCCAACATAAGCCAGCAGGCTACTGCAGGCCGTAATCTGATACTCAACCAACTCAACCAACACAAATTAAGCCATCAGCCAGGCTACCTGCATGCCGTCAATCTTGTACTCAACCAACTCAACAAACCCAACATAAGCCAAGCCCGCCTACCTGCATGCCTGTCAATCTGTACTCAACCAACTCAACCAACCCAACATAACTAGGGAACGGCAACTTGTTCTCATATGGTCTCATATCATCATATGATATCATATGATGCCGGAAGTCTACCTAGGCCAAAGGTACTATTTAAATACAATACCACATGATGCAATTTGTATGATATCATATGATATCATACTCACCTTTGGCCAAAATCAAATGATATGCCGATCCCTAAACATAACCCAATCCAGGCCTACCTGCATGCCTGTCACACTATACTCAACCAACTCAACCAACCCAACATAAGCCAAGCCAGGCCTACCTGCATGCCTGTCACTCTATGCTCAACCTACCCAACATAAGCCAAGCCAGGCCTACCTGCATGCCTGTCACTCTATGCTCAACCAACCCAACATAAGCCAAGCCAGACCTACCTGCATGCCTGTCACTCTATGCTCAACCATCCCAACATAAGCCAAGCCAGGCCTACCTGCATGCCTGTCACTCTATGCTCAACCAACCCAACATAAGCCAAGCCAGACCTACCTGCATGCCTGTCACTCTATGCTCAACCAACCCAACATAAGCCAAGCCAGGCCTACCTGCATGCCTGTCACTCTATGCTCAACCAACCCAACATAAGTCAAGCCAGACCTACCTGCATGCCTGTCACTCTATGCTCAACCAACCCAACATAAGCCAAGCCAGACCTACCTGCATGCCTGTCACTCTATGCTCAACCAACCCAACATAAGCCAAGCCAGGCCTACCTGCATGCCTGTCACGCTATGCACAACCAACCCAACATAAGCCAAGCCAGGCCTACCTGCATGCCTGTCAATCTGTACTCAACCAACTCACCAACCAAAAATAGGCAAAGCAGGCCTCCTGCATGCCTGTCACTCTATGCTCAACCAACCCAACATAAGCCAAGCCAGGCCTACCTGCATGCCTGTCAATCTGTACTCAACCAACTCAACCAACCCAACATAAGCCAAGCCAGGCCTACCTGCATGCCTGTCAATCTGTACTCAACCAACTCAACCAACCCAACATAAGCCAAGCCAGGCCTACCTGCATGCCTGTCACTCTATGCTCAACCAACCCAACATAAGCCAAGCCAGGCCTACCTGAATGCCTGTCAATTTGGTACTCAACCAAACTCAACAACCAACATAAGCCAAGCCAGGGCCACCTGCATGCCTGTCAATCTGATACTAAACCAACTCAACCAAACCCAACATAAGCAAGCAGGCCTACCTGCATGCATGTCAATCTGTACTCAACCAACTCAACCAACCCACATAAGCCAAGACAGGCCTACCCATGCATGCCTGTCAATCTGTACTCACCCACCAACTTCAACCAACCAACATAAGCCAAGCCAGGCCTCCTACCTGCATGCCTGTCAATCTGTTACTCAACCAACTCAACCAACCCAACATAAGCCAAGCCAGGCCTCCCTTGCATGCCTGTCAATCTGTACTCAACCAACTCAACCAACCCAACATTAAGCCAAGCCAGGCCCCTACCTGCATGCCTGTCAATCTGTACTCAACCAACTTCAACCAACCCACCCAACATAAGCCAGCCAGGCCTACCTGCATCGCATGTCCAATCTGTACTCAACCCAACTCAACCAACCCAACTAAGCCAGCCAGGCCCTACTGCATGCATTGTAAATCTGACACTCAACCAACTCAACCAACCCAACATAAGCCAAGCCAGGCCTACCTGCATGCCTGTCAATCTGTACTCAACCAACTCAACCAACCCAACATAACTAGGGAACGGCAACTTGTTCTCATATGGTCTCATATCATCATATGATATCATATGATGCCGGAAGTCTGCCTAGCACAGGTACTATTTAAATACAATACCACATGATGCAATTTGTATGATATCATATGATATCATACTCACCTTTGGCCAAAATCATATGATATGCCGATCCCTAAACATAACCCAATCCAGGCCTACCTGCATGCCTGTCACACTATACTCAACCAACTCAACCAACCCAAAATAAGCCAAGCCAGGCCTACCTGCATGCCTGTCACTCTAAACTCAACCAACTCTACCAACCCAAAATAACCCAAGCCAGGCCTACCTGCATGCCTGTCACTCTTTTCTTAACCAACCCAACCAACGCAAGCCAGGCCTACCTGCATGCCTGTCACTCTATCTCTGAACATATTGGAGTGCTCATCATTCTTCACAACGAGCATGGTGATGGTGCCAAGGATGTACGCACTGACTACCAAGGTGTAAATCAGGAAGATGGTCATAGCGATGGCCTCAGGGGGGGTGGCCACATACCTGTTGGTGTGAGTGGGGTGGGGGGTGGGGGGGGGGGGAGTGGGTGGAGGGGGGGTGACCACTGACCACTAGGGTGTAAATCAGGAAGATGGTCATAGCGATGGCCTCAGGGGGGGTGGCCAAATACCTGTTGGTGTTGGTGGAGGTGGTGGAGGTGGTGGTGGGGTTGGGGGGTGGGGTGGGGGGTGGTGGTGGTGGTGGGAGGTGGGGTGGGGGGTGGTGGTGGTGGTGGGGATGGGGGGTGGTGGTGGTGGTGGGAGGGTGTGTGTGTGTGAGTTGGGGGGGGGGTGAGTGTGTGTATGTGTGTGTTGTCCTGGTTGAGGCCACATACCTGTTGTTGGTGGTGGTGAGTGGGTGGGGGGTGGGGGATTAGTGTGTGGGTGGGGTGGGGGGTTAGTGGGTGAGTGGGTGGGTGTGGGTGTGGGTGGGGGGTGAGTGTGTGGATGTATGTGTTGTCCTGGTTGAGGCCACATACCTGTTGGGGTGGTGGAGGTGAGTGGGTGGGGGGTGGGGGGTGGGGGATTAGTGTGTGGGTGGGGTGGGGGGTTAGTGGGTGAGTGGGTGGGTGGGGGGTGAGTGGGTGAGTGTGAGGATGTTGACCTGGTAGAGGCCACATACTTATATTTTTAGAAATTAGGAATCAAGCAGGAGTAGCCCAGGCCTCAAATTTTTCAGTCACGCCGATCAATTTTTTCTGACAATGGGGCTGTAATGGCATGTATTTAGGCGATATTAAAAGTCACTTTTCAGGTCATTCTGAGCACCTCATTTAGGGGGGGGGGGGGGGGGGTCTGGGCCCTCATTTTGTTTTTTGCTAACTTTTTGCTAACTTTTTACTCAGACCTCCAAATGTCATTCTGAGACCACTTCTGAGTAGGCCTTGGGAAGGGTAGTCTATTGGCACCACTTTGGACCTAGTGCAACAAGTATTCCCCCCCCCACCCACCCCCCCAACCCAACCCCAGCCCAGAGTATGAGAGGGTAAATGGCTGTGTGAATCACAATGGCAATTCATTGGCACCACTTAAGACCCAGGTGTTTGTGTGGGTGTCCCCCCCCCCCCCACCCACCCACCCCCCCACCTCGCCCCCCCTTCCCCCCCCACCCACCCAGCCCCGCCCCGACCCACCACCCTTGCGACAACACCGAGACGCCGCCATTCTACTACGTTCTACGCGGTTGCTTTCTCTTCGTTTCGGAATGCTTGATGCTGATGCTGGTCCGTCCAGTGAGAGCCCCAGAGAGAATTTATGGGGAAGCTTGTGAAGGAGCTGTAGTAGTGACCAGTCCTGAATCCCACGTCTAGTCACAGGGCGCACTTTCAATAATCATAAAAGCAGTCCTTGCAGGTCCTTGGTTATATATTTGGTGTGCCTATTGGACGTGTATTTTTAGAAATTAGGAATCAAGCCCGAATCAAGCATGACTTAGTCGTCAGTTACTCTCTCTCAGTCTCAAGCTCACAGAGTGTGAGAGTGTGGTTGGGGTGAGGTGTGTTGCGCAAATGATGACCTTCTTTCCTTGGTAATTTGGTGTGTTTAATTAAGGGCGCCTGGTGGCGCGTCCCGAATGAAGTGAAATTGATTATGGATTTAATTGATATTAATTTTATTGTATTTATTTAATGTTGTGTTATTTAATTCGATTTTATTCTATTCAATTTAATTTAATCGACGTGATTTGAATGCACTTCTGCAACCAGGTGCCACCCTTAAAAAAGGCAGTTTAGCATCAAGGACTAAAATGAGAATGTTATTTAACCCTGACACAGCCCTTTTCAGTGATATACAATGGTCTAGTGGTAGACCAGATCGCTTGAGGATGAAGAGTCAGGGGTTCGACTCCCCCTTCGGTCGCTCTTAGCGTTGCAGGTCGTTGTCAACCGCGCTAGTAACTTGTCCAATTGAGGTAGGAGACCGCTCCCCACCCGCGTAAGACGGGCTCCCTTAACACCACGCCCCACCAGGCGTTATCATTACCTTTTAAACCTGACTCATTCAGAGGATGGACACATCTTATTATATTTATTAGTAAACGTGATAAGAAAAGTGATGTTCATTTAGCAATAGTTCGGTGCCCCCAACTTCAATGATTTGTTGGGGTTCTGTTCACCAGTGCTGAGTTGTCCAGTGTCTGGCAAATGGAGCTGACTGGAAGCTGCCATGCGTAGCCCCCCCAAAACCCTCAATTGTTGTATGTTGAGTGGCTTGGTGGTTGGCCCCCTCAACCTCACGCCTCGCAATAAGGCATACTATCTTTTGCACACACACACACACAAACACACACACACACACAAACACACACAAACACACACACACAAACACACACACAAACACACACACACACACACACAAACACACACACACACAAACACACACACACACAAACACACACACAAACACACACACACACACAAACACACACACACACACAAACACACACACAAACACACACACACACAAACACACACACAAACACACACACACACAAAACACACAGACAAACACACACACATGCACACCTGTTAGCAAATGAGCTGGCCCCTCAGCCTCACGCCTTGTAATAAGGCGCAATATTTATTTGCACACACACACACATGCACACTTGTAAGCAAACGGGCTTGCCCCATCACCAGTGCTGTATTTATGACAGCCTGTCCTGTTGGAACGTCCGGCAAGTCCCTTTAGCCTGTATGGCAACTCTTGGTCTGTAATAAAACAAGTCCTATGCAGCGTCGCAAGCGACGCGGAAAATTTGCGGAGTGTGTTGGCAACGAAATGAATGGTGGCAACGATGGAGCTGACGAAGCGAGTTAGTTACGCGCCCGTTGGATGACGTGTCAGGCTTCAAGCAAGAATTGTTTTGGCCGGACAGACAAATGGGTAACCCTGGGGGCTCCCGCCCCCTTGAAGAGGGGGCTCCGCCAACAACCCTTGGACTGTAATAAAAAAAATGGCGTAACAAATGATAGTAATAGTCGAGTAATAGTAATGGTAACCTGAAGATCCTAACAGGGCCCACCTGAATTGGGGTGATGGCTAGATGATGGATCTAAAGTAAAAACAATAAAAACAATGCGAGATACCAGTCGCTGTAATAGTAATAACAATGATATATATAATGATATATAATGATATATATGTATATATAAAAAGATACAAGTCTTCTTCTTTGCGACGCCGTCATCACTAATAGAAGGTGGCATGGCTTCAGCTGACCAGGTTCGGAATTTCAAAAGACCAGTTTCGTCTCTCTCCCTGCAAGCATTGGCACTATTAATATCATGCATGCCCTCATCTGCCGTTCCATCGCTTTGCAGTCATTCGGTTAGCCGGCAGTTGTTGATAGTAATTTGACTTTCTTCAGTCATGGGCATTCCGTCCATCTGCACGCTCCCCCGCTTGCACCACTCATCCCATATATCTACAACATTTTGCTCCCTGAGGCATTCATTAAACCGCAGCAGCAACACATTTTAGAAGCCAGGAGGGTCCGGAGCGCGAACAACGGTCCTTGAAAATCCCGGGGAGCGGCTACCGATCTTGCCAGGTCGTACTCAAAACCGCATCAGGTCTCCAAGGGGAACAGCCTCTAGTCGATAGGACAATGTAGATAAGGAATCAATAAGCACTCACAAATACATACCAGTCACCATCACCCACGCTAGTGAAAGCAGCGAATATCAACAATTATAAATTAATAATCCACACCTGTCACCATACTACTACAACTACTACTACTACTAATACTAATTTGAAAAATAATACTTATAATATTACATAAATGCATACCAGTCACCATCACCCACGCTAGTGAAAGCAGTGAATATCAACAATAATAAATTAATAATCCACACCTGCCACCATACTACTACTACAACTACTACTACTACTACTACTACTACTAATTTAAAAAATAATACTTACAATATTACAAAATACATACCAGTCACCATCACCCACGCTAGTGAAAGCAGTGAATATCAACAATAATAAATTAATAATCCACACTTGTCACCATACTACTACAACTACTACTACTACTAATACTAATTTGAAAAATAATACTGATAATATTACATAAATACATACCAGTCGCCGTAATTATAAAAAATATAAAAACAAATACGGACCAGTCACGATCACTGACGCTAGTGAAAGCAGTGACTGAGAAGTAGAGGTAGTAGATGTACTTGATAAAGATGGGCTGTCCTTCAATGCGGTCTATGTGACATCCGATCCAACTGCCATGGTATTCATTCCAAGCCAGTTGCCACAATTATAATAATAATAATAATAATAATAATAATAATAATAATACATATCTCTTTCGAGATGCCAGACGCCGTAAAAGAAAAATATATATATATATAACAATAATAATCATAATCATAATAACACATAAATACATACCAGTCACCATCGCCGACGCTAGTGAAAGCAGTGACTGAATAGTAAAGGGAGTAGATGTACTTGATGAAGATGGGCTGTCCTTCAATGCGGTCTATGTGACGTCCGATCCAACTGTTGTTGTATTCGTTCAGTTCGATGCGAGCAATGAAGTGGATGATGCAAGCAAACCAGTGGCATGAGAAGAAGATGTAGGTGTTGTTACGCTGCAAGGGCAAGGAGGGGTGTTGTTGTTGTTGCTGTTGCTGTTGTTGTTGTTGTTGTTGTTGTAGCCGTTCAGTTTGATGCTAGCAATAAAGTACATGATGCAAGCAAACCAGTGGCATGAGAATGATATGTAGGTGTTGTTACGCTGCAAGGGCAGGGAAGGGGGGCAGGAGGGAAAAGGGGGGGAGGGGGGGTGATGGAGTGTGGTGGTGGGTAATAAGGGGGGGGGGGGGGGGGGGGGGGGGTAGTGTGTGTGTGGTGGTGGTGGTGGTGGTGGTGGGCAGTATTGTGGGTGCGGGCAGTGGATGATACAAGCAAACCACTGGCATGAGAAGAAGATGTAGGTGTTGTTATGCTGCAAGGGCAAGGAAGGGGGACAGGGGAAGGGTGGGAGAAGGGTGGTGGTGTTGGTGGTGGGGTAGTGGTGGGGTAGTGAATGATGTTTGGGTGGGGTAGTGTGTTTGGGTGGGGGGGTGGGGGGTGGGGGGTAGTGGAGATGCAAGCAAACCAGTGGCTAGAGAAGAAGATGTAGGTGCTGTTATGCTGCAAGGGCAAGGAAGGGGGGGGTGAGGGGTGAGGGGGGGGGGGGGGGGGGGGGGGGGATGAGTGGCGTTGGTGGTGTGTGTGAGTGGGGGGGGAGTTATGGGGTGAGTGGGGGGGGAAGGGGCAGGAGAAGGTTGAGGCGAGTGCTTTCAAGAATCCTGTTTATTTTTGGGGCTACAGGTAGCAGCTTCTAGGCAGCTCCTTTCGCCCACATATGGGCCAAACCTGCAGCTAGCTAGTTTTTCTAAATGCTTGAATGACAGGCATTCCAATGCAGCTGTGATCTGTGGGCTTGACTCAGCCGCTGGCTAATGGAGCTGGGTGGAAGCTGCTACACAGCACCCAAAAAAGAAAGAATGACAATAATGTGAGGATACACAATAACATGCCCTAAACCCTAAACCATTTCAAGAATGTGAGCACACACAATAACATTCCCTAAACCCCAAACCATTTCAAGAATGTGAGCACACACAATAACATGCCCTAAACCCTAAACCATTTCAAGAATGTGAGCACACACAATAACATGCCCTAAACCCTAAACCATTTCAAGAATGTGAGCACACACAATAACATGCCCTAAACCCTAAACCATTTCAAGAATGAGAGCACACACAATAACATTACCTAAACCCTGAACCCTAAACCATTTCAAGAATGTGAGCACACACAATAAAATGCCCTAAACCCTAAACCCTTTCAAGAATGTGAGCACACACAACAACATGCCCTAAACCCTAAACCCTAAACCATTTCAAGAATGTGAGCACACACGAGAACATGCCCTAACCCCTAACCCCTAAACCATTTCAAGAATGTGAGCACACACAGGATAACATGCCCTAAACCCTAAACCCTAAACCATTTCAAGAATGAAAGCACACACACGATTACATTCCCTAAACCATTATAAGAATGTGAGCCCACACACAATAAAATGCCCTAACCATTTCAAGAATGTGAGCACACACAGGATAAAATGCCCTAAACAATATCAAGAACGTGAGCACACACGATTGCGTGTGCTGCTACCGCTATTACTCCTGCTCATAGGGATGATGTGATTTGTGATTTATTATGGGATTTGGGATGGGATGTTGGATGTGGGATGTGGGATGTGGGATGTGATGTGGGATGTGGGATGTGGGATTGGGGATGGGATGTGGGATGTTGGATGTGGGATGTGGGATTGGGGATGGGATGTGGGATGTGGGATGTGGGATGTGGGATTTGGGATGTGATGTGGGATGTTGGGTGTTGGATGTTGGGTGTTGGATGTGCATGGATTGGGTGTTGGATGTTGGCTGTGGCTTGGGATGGATGTGGATGTGGCTTGGGATGGGATGTGGGATGTGGGTGGAGGAACCCGAAAGCCTTAAACCTAAACCCTAACCCTGTGTCTGGGCAGGGGACTTCCCAGAACAGCAAGAGAGAACTGACTAATGAACATTTTGTGGTACAGTGTGGCGGAAAGGCCAAACAGACAGTACGGTCTCCCCAACCTGAACCCTGAACACACACAGCTCCATGCACACACACACATTCACACACACATGCAAACTTGCACACAACTATATGCACACACACCTATGCACACACACACACTCACACACACATGCAACCATGCACACACAACTCCATGCACACAACTATATGCACACACCTATGCACACACAGCTCCATGCACACACACACATTCACACACACATGCAAACTTGCACACAACTATATGCACACACACCTATGCACACACACACACTCACACACACATGCAACCATGCACACACAACTCCATGCACACAACTATATGCACACACCTATGCACACACAGCTCCATGCACACACACACACACTCACACACACACATGCAAACTTGCACACAACTCTATGCACACACACCTATGCACACACACACACTCACACACACATGCAACCATGCACACACAACTCCATGCACACAACTATATGCACACACACCCATGCACACACAGCTCCATGCACACACACACACTCACACACACATGCACACACACCCATGCAACCATGCACACACAACTCCATGCACACAAGTATATGCACACACACCCATGCACACACAAATCCATGCACACACACACAACTCCATGCACACACACTCACACACACATGCAACCATGCACACACAACTCCTTGCACACACACACACACGCACACACACATGCATACACACTCATGCTAACACACACACACACATGCTGTGGTTGGGAGGGGAACTTACCAGAACAACAAGAGAGAACTGGCTGATGATCATTTTGTGGTCCACTGTGGCAAAGAAGTCAAAGAGGCGGTACAGTCTCCCCAGCCTGAGAAAGCGGAGTAGCTCGATGTACAAGACGGTGTCCGTTTCCAACTTGTCTGGCCCTCCTAGACCTTCAATGACAATGCCATCCAAGGGAATGGTGAACAAGAGATCCCACCAGAACAACGACCTGTCGGGGTTGGGGTTGAGGTTGGGGTGGGTGGGTGGGTGGGGTGGGACATGATTGAAGGGGAGAACAAGGGATACCACTAGAACATTGACCTGCTGGGGTTGGGGTAGGGGGACAAGCTGGAAGGGCGGAAGAAGAGATCCCACTAGAACCTTGACTTGTTGGGGTTGGGGTTGGGTTGGGTTGGGTTGGGGGTTGGGGTTGGGGTTGGGGTTGGGGTGGGGGTTGGGGTTGGGGTTGGGGTTGGGATTGAGGTTGAGGTTTGGGTTGGGGTGGGTGTGGTGGGACAAGCTGAAGGGCGGAAGAAGAGATCTCACTAGAACATTGACTTGTTGGGGTTGGGGTTGGGGTTGGTGGTGGGTTGGTGGTGGGGGTGGGGGTGGGTGGTAGGGGTGGTGGTGGTGTTGGTGGTGGGGGTAGGGGTGGTGTTGGTGGTGGTGTTGGTGGTGGGGTTGGTGGTGGGGGTAGGGGTGGTGGTGGTGGTGGTGTTGGTGGTGGGGGTAGGGGTGGTGGGGTTGGTGTTGGTCTGGTGGTGGTGGTAGGGGTGGTGTTGGTGTTGGTCGTGGTGGTAGGGGTGGTGTTGGTGGTGGGGTTGGTGTTGGTGGTGGTGGTAGGGGTGGTGTTGGTGTTGGTCGTGGTGGTAGGGGTGGTGTTGGTGGTGGGGTTGGTGGTGGTGGTGGTGTTGGTGGTAGGGGTGGTGTTGGTGTTGGTGTTGGTGTTGGTGTTGGTGTTGGTGTCGGTGGGCCACTTTGCCGCCTACATGTACCTCCAACAAAGCAACCAAACGAACCAACCTGAATAATAACTGTCCCCTCCTTTCGTCTAAAAGTTCCACGATTCCAACTACCATCTGAATCGGACACTGTTTTGATGATGCTAACCAAAATCTGCCTTCCCCTCCCCCCCCCCTTGGTGCCTACCTGAAATAGCGCATTGCGACCATTCCCCAGTCAAATCGGACACCGTTTTTGATGGTACTGTATAAAATCTGTCCATTCCTCCCCCCCCCCCCCCTCGGTGCCTACCTGAAATAGCGCATTGCAACCATTCTCCGATCAAAGATGAGCTGCTCATCATCGTCATAATATGCAACAAAGAACCTGCAAGTGAATGGGGGGGGGGGGGGGGGGGGGGGGGGGGGGTAAGTGTGAGGAGGGAGGGGGGAGGAGGGAGGAAGGGGGGGGAGGGGGTCTGTGTGTGTTTGTGCATCCATGTGTGCATGTCAGTGTGCTTGTGTGTGTCAAGTGTGTGTCAGTGTGTGTGTGTGTGTCAAGTGGGTGGGGGGGTATGTGTGTGTGTGTGTGTGTGTGTGTGTGTGTGGGGGGGGGGGGGGGGGGGGCATGTACTCAAGAATCTACTAACCTGGTTCCATCGTCCATGTGTGGTTGGGTGGAACTATGCAGTGCTTGCGTCAGTGAGTGTGTATGTGCCTTTGTGTGCCAGTGTATGGTTGGGTGGGAATATGCGTTGGTGTGTCTGTGTGTCCGTCTGTGTCTGTGTATGGTTGGGTAGGCCTATGCGTCAGTGAGTGTGTGTGTGCTTTTGTGTGCCAGTGTGTGGTTGGGTGGGCCTATGCATTGGTGTGTCTGTGTGTGTCTGTGTGTGTCAGTATGGTTGGCTGGGCTTAAGCGTTGGTGTGTATGTACTATACAGCAAAAAGAAAAAAGAAGCCCTGGGGTAATGCGCTCCTTAGTACGCACACACCACGTTGTCTACACTCTTGCAAGAGTCACCTGGTGGGGGGAAGCTTGTACCTACAAAGCCAGTACCCACAAGCCAGATCTCTTCGGGTTTAGGGTTTAGGGTATAGGAGATCTGGCTTGTGGGTACTGGCTTTGTAGGTACAAGCTTCCCCCCACCAGGTGACTCTTGCAAGAGTGTAGACAACGTGGTGTGTGCGTACTAAGGAGCGCATTACCCCAGGGCCTACTTGAATCCCCAATTTACCGTTATGGTGACTGTTGAAAGAGTGTAGACGATGTGTGTTGGTATGTGCTGTGTAGCGCACATAGCCAGGACCTACTTGTACCTACCTATTGTTCCTAGCTACTGTTTGTAGTTATTGTTCCTAGCTACTGTTTGTAGTTATTGTTCCTAGCTACTGTTTATATCTAAACAAGTCCTATGCAGCGTCGCAAGCGATGCGGAAATTGGCGGAGTGTGTTGGCAACGGAACAAAAGGTGGCAACGATGAAGCTGACCGAAGCAAGTTAGTTGCGCGACCGTTGGCTGACATTCGGGCTTCAATTTTTGTTTTTCGGACGGACAAACGGACAGATGGGTAAACATGGGGGCTCCCGCCCCCTTGAAGAGGGGGCTCCGCCAAAAACTTCTGGCTACTGTTTTTCTATTGGGCTGCTAACAGCAGTAGCTTCTAGGCTGCTTCTAGGCAGCTTCTAGGCAGCTTCTAGGCAGCAGCTCCCCTTGAATCCCAAATCAACAGTGAAGGTGACTGTTGAAAGAGTGTACAAGATGTGTGTTGGTGTGTGTGTACTAAAGAGCGCATTGCCCCAGGACCTATTTGAATCCCAAATCAAAAAGTGAAGGCTGACTGTTGAAAGAGTGTAGAGGATGTGTGTTGGTGTGTATGTCCTAAGGGGCACAGTACCTCAGGACCTACTTCAATCCCAAATCAACAGTGAAGGTGACTGTTGAAAGAGTGTACAAGATGTGTGTTGGTGTGTGTGTACTAAAGAGCGCATTGCCCCAGGACCTATTTGAATCCCAAATCAAAAAGTGAAGGCTGACTGTTGAAAGAGTGTAGAGGATGTGTGTTGGTGTGTATGTCCTAAGGGGCACAGTACCTCAGGACCTACTTCAATCCCAAATCAACAAGTGAAGCTGACTGTTAAAAGAGTGTACAAGATGCTTTTTGGAGTGTATGTACTAAGGAGCACATTACCCCAAGACCTATTTGAATCCCAAATCAAAAAGTGAAGGCTGACTGTTGAAAGAGTGTAGAGGATGTGTGTTGGTGTGTATGTCCTAAGGGGCACAGTACCTCAGGACCTACTTCAATCCCAAATCAACAAGTGAAGCTGACTGTTAAAAGAGTGTACAAGATGCTTTTTGGAGTGTATGTACTAAGGAGCACATTACCCCAAGACCTATTTGAATCCCAAATCAAAAAGTGAAGCTGACTGTTGAAAGAGTGTAGAGGATGTGTGTTGGTGTGTATGCACTGAGGAGCACATTACCCCAAGACCTATTTGAATCCCAAATCAAAAAGTGAAGCTGACTGTTAAAAGAGTGTAGAGGATGCGTGCTGGTTTGTCTGCACTAAGGAAAGGATTCACCCAAGACCTACTTCAATACCAAATCGACAGAGAATACAAGTATCGAAAGAATGTAGAAGATGGCGAAGAAGTTGTCGTAAGGATAGAAGCCTGGGTTACTCAGGAAGGAAACGTTGAAGGGCTCGATGACGGCACAGGCCAGGGCCGTGAACATGATGAAGTACCACCAGAGAGTATACCTGTAAGCAGGCAAAGAGAAAAGGCATTCACTCGCAATCTTGCATGCACCAACACACAGCAGGTAACTCATATGTGTGTGTGTGTGGGTGTGTGTGTGTGTGTGGGTGTGGGTGTGGGTGTGTGTGGGTGTGTGGGTGTGTGTGTGTGGGGGGGGGGGGGGGGGGGGGGTATCATTCACTAATAATATATTGCATGTGTCACTGGCTTGCAGGTACCACCAGAGAGTATACCTGCAATCAGAAAAAGAGAAAAAGCATTCACACCAGTTGTTTATTAAGAAAGGAACAGTTTCTTTATGTATACCGTATGCGCAACATGTAATGGCAAATGATTTGGCAAACGACCATTTGCCAACGTCGTTTCAGCACCTAAGTGAGCCCGTCCCGGGTCACCGGCGTTTGCCAACGTTTATTCTTGCCATTACATGTTGCGCATACGGTATACTCAGGAAGGAAACATTGAAGGGCTGGATGATGGCACAGGTAAGCGTCGTGAACACCATGTCACCCCGCTGTCCGTTTGTTTGTTTGTTTGTTTGTTTGTTTGTTTGTTTGTTTGTTTTGTTTGTTTGTTTGTTTGTTTGTTTGTTTGTTTGTTTTGTTTGTTTGTTTGTTTGTTTGTTTGTTTGTTTGTTTGTTTGTTTGTTTGTTTTGTTTGTTTGGCACAGGCAAGAGGCAGAGATTTTGTCCTGGGAGAGGATGCTCTCCTGAAGAGAGGCAAAAATAAGAAAGGAATGAGATTTGCTCTTTCAGATTTGAAAAATAATTCCTGCCAAGAGCCATGGGCATAATGTAGGACCACCAAAGAGTAATTCCCGGCTAATTCTGTGCCAGCAGCCGCGGTAAGACAGAAGGGGCTAGCATCCTGCAGGATGACTCGGCGTAGAGCGTGGTTTTGCAATGTAGAAGATGATAAATTGCTTTGGAATTCTCTAAGGATTAGTCAAATAATAGGATATAGGAGTACACCTGCCAGCATACAAAGAGAGAAGGCATTCACTTATAGGCACCAACACACAGCAGGCTTGTTGTTAAGGACAAGTCCTAGTCAGCGTCACAAGCGACGTGGAAAATTGGCGGAGAGTGCTGGCTATCAGATCGACAGGTGGTAACGGAAGGCAGCGTACCTAAGCCAGATAGTTGTGAGACGGTTGGCTGATGTGTCAGGCTTCGTCTCGGTCGTCGGTCGGACGGACAGGCAGACGAACAGACGGACGACGGGTGAATCTGGGGGCTCCCGCCCCCCAGAACGGGGGGCTCTGTCAAAAAAGAATCAACGTATTTATGTCAACCGCTTTATCAACAATGGACACGGCTATAATAACATGTTATATATATTATAATAACAAGTTATATATATTATAATAACATGTTATATATATTATAATAACATGTTATATATATTATAATAACATGTTATATCTATTATAATAACATGTTATATCTATTCTAATAACATGTTATATCTATTCTAATAACATGTGTCAGGGTACCATCTATATATGGCTGTTATAATAACAACTGCTACATGTGTCAGGGTACTATTTTTCGGTAGAACGGGGGGCTCTGTCAAAAAAGAACCAACGTATTCATGTCAACCGCTTCATCAACAATGGACACTGCTACATGTGTCAGGGTACTATTTTTCGTCATTTGGGGTTGTGCTTTTGACGCAACTGCCTCCTTTTGGGTTGCGCTTTTGACTCCGAAAACCGAAATCAGAAATCTGCGCGCTGCGCCTAGAGGGGGGGTTGTGTCAAAAATTTGGACCAATAGCGCAGTTGGGCTCCAAAACCTTGCGCGCTAGCACACAATAGCGCACGTCATGTAGTACCCTGATAAGCGTGTGTAGGCTCAAGCAGTCTAAACAGGAAGGTTATTATTTTGCATTGATCTAAAATTTTCATTTACGATAGGACCACCACACAAGCATGTACTTCACACATCATGTACATCCTTTACTAAAGTTCTATGCAGCATTGCGAGCGACTCTACAAAGTGGCGGAGAATGTTCGCAACGGAGCGACAGGTGGCAACGGAAGTGCGTGGCAACGGAAGTTACGAGACTGTTGGCTGACATGTCAGGCTTCATCTCGATAAGACGGTCACACGCACGGACAACGGGGTGACCCTCGGGGCTCTCACCCCCTTGAAGAGGGGGCTCGCCAAAAATGATACCAGCATGAATCACAGTACTGAGGTAGGCAGATGGGCTTGAATGCACTTCTCCACCTCAAAAACAGCTCAAAGTGCATTTTGTTACTTGGGGACTTGGGGAAACAGACTCTGTTTATTTTGGGGGCTACGTGTTGCAGCTTCTAGGCAGCTCCTTTCACCCTCCCTTGGGCAAAACCTGAAGCTAGCTAGTGTGTCTGAAACCTAGCATGACAGGCATTCTAATGTAGCCGTAAATGTTGGGCCTGACTCTATGGCTGGCAAGTGAGCTGGGTGGAAACTGCTACACGTAGGCCAAAAATGAAAAAGTGAAAAAAAAGTTGATCTCACCACCAAGCATCTGGGTGCAGGCAGGCAAAAAAGTAAAAAAAAGTATAAACAAAGTTGATCTCACCACGGGACGTCTGGATGTAGGAAGTAAAAAAGAACAAAAATAGTTCATCTCACCAACGAGCCTCCGGATGCAGGCAGCCAAAGTTCCATCTCCAGGGCTCCACCTCCCTGTCATCATCATCATCATCGTCGCCGTCACAACTTTGCCTTGACTGGATCGAGCTTACACTTGCTTGGCGCGATATTTTGCCATTTTGATTCTTTGCCAAAGCCTGTGCGGGTGTGTGGCCACGGGGGCGTGGTGTGTGTGGTGTGGTGTGGTGTGGTGTGGTGTGGTGTGGTGTGGTGTGGTGTGGTGTGGTGTGGTGGTGTGGTGTGGTGTGGTGTGTGTGTGATGTGGCGTGGCCTGTGCGGATGTGTGACCATGGGGGCGTGGTGTGGTGTGGCGTGGTGTGGCCTGTGCGGATGTGTGGCCATGGAGGCGTGATGTGGTGTGGTGTGGTGTGGTGTGGCGTGGCCTGTGAGGATGTACGACCATTGGGGCATGGTGTGGTGTGGTGTGGTTTGGTGTGGTTTGGTGTGGTGAAGTGTTGTGTGCCGTGGCGTGATGTACCATGGTGTGGCATGGTGCATGTCCAACATCATGGAGCATCAAAGTGTTTCTTTAGTGCCATAGATACGATCAGACATCATTCATCAGCACTGAGTCGTTTTAGTGTCATGCTTACAATCTGACATCATTGATCATGATAGTGGTAGTTGCAAAACAACCTCAACTTTGCCATCTACCCTCTGGGTCGCTCCCCTTCACAGCCTCCCCTACACTCACCTGCACTCCCCTTCATGGTTTATCCTGGCCGTCACTCAATCTTGCCTCACCACATCTCTTGCCCTGCCTCAACCGACCACCCCATATGAAAGCCTCCTCTTCCAACCTTGCAAACCACAAGCACCCGGGCCTCTCAAAACGCCGCTTGCTATCTTCACCTTTCCCTGACATTTGGCTTCAACGCAATCGACCGCACCCGACCAGCGGACCACCAACTCCATCAACTTTTTCGTACGATTCAACCCTTTTTGTTTCGTACGATTCAACACACGATTCAACACACATTCCAACCCACGATTCAGCACACAATTCCGTACGTTTCAGCCACACGTGCGCTTCCCACGCACCTGATCGTATTGGCTGAGCGAAGCGTTCCCAGATTCAGACACCCTCGATTCGAACACCTTTGCTTGCCCGCTATTAGATGGTCGCCTTGTTTGAGCGAAGGGTTGATTGCGAAGGCTTGATTGAGCGAAGGGTGGCCTCCTGGGCTGGGTGACCCCGGGGGAGAGAACCTCCTCGCCCCCTACCTTAGGCAGCGCCCGATGTGACGGCTTCTCAGCCAGAGGAGAGTTAGGGAGGCTATCTGCAGTGATATTCACACTGGCCTTCTTTTGCAACTTCTCTGCTGCAGAAGAGGGCGACTCTATGAGGGGATAACTCGAGGCTTCCTCAACGTACATCATTCTAGATTAGTCGGCTGGGTCGCAACCCAGTCACGACCGTGTGGCTGGGCGATGGATCGAACAACCAATCAATCGACTGGGGCGATGCGTGAGATATATATTTCACCGATGCTATTGGCCAGAAAGAACGCTGGGAGCACGTGTGGGATATGTTGATATTCGCCAAGAACCCTAAGGGCGGATGTTTTCGTTCCCGGAGACGCAAACGCAAACGTAGCGTAGACCGGCGCCCGCGCCCGCGCCCGTAGTTCCATTGACACAGCTGCAGGCGAGCTAGCACGCGTATTTCTAGGGTTTAGTCATGTACCTATCGCGCTAGCTAACGTTTCTGTGTATAACGTGAACATCGTGTAACAAGTAACGCTCTTGTATTGCCCCTCGGAATTTCATTTGTAACTCTTCATCGTTTAGTCATATTACTCAAATATCGATTAGTCATGTACCTATCGTATAATTGTCATCTGGAACGGCTGGAACGAAATGAAGGCACCGTAACGCACTGCATGGATTGTGCAAGAAAGAAAGGAAGCTGTTCGCATCATTGGGCAGATATTTTCAAAGTTCCGAGGTTGCGGGTATCTCCGCCCTTGATCCCCACTTCTCAAGCGCCTGCGCCTGGACCTGGCATGCGCAAGCGCCATGCGGCAGAGCTATAGGATTTCTGCCGGTCTATTGATTTCGGACGTTTCCAGCGTCATCTTCTAAACCCTTCATCCATACGGTGCTTTCTTGACAGGGGGGGGGGGGGGGGGGGGGGGGGGGGGTGCTCCAAAGGACCAGTTCGTGACAACCCGCCCGCCCGCGCCCGAACGGCAATCTTGCTCCGGGTCTGGAGTGCAGGATGGCCCCGAAACGAAAGGCAGGCCCGGATCAGATACGCATGCATGTCGGAGGTTAATGTCGGAGCTTCAAAGGAAGCTTGAACTTCATGAAGTTCAAGCTTCGTTTCCGCAAAATGACTATGCCCAAGCTCATATTTTCATGCTCCGGTTGCGATGCGCGCCTCAAAAGAGTTTTCGGCGCAGCACAAGTTGAAAGCGAATAATCAAATTTTGCCAGGAACTGGGCCACACTAATCCCGACCAAAAGTGCCGTACGCGCCCGTGGGGATTTTGATCCTCGCTGTCACTAGGGTGTTTTAGTCACCTCCAGCTGCTGTGTGGTAGATCTTGTGAGCATCGGGTTCCGACTCTAGGGGGCATTGGCTGCATCCCTCGATAAGCCTTTAAAAATCATTAAACATGCAGCATCTGCGTCCGAATTCAAGAAAAGCTTTTCTCGCTTTGAATTAACAGATGCTCCTGGGGTCAGAAAGAATTGACCATCGAACCCAGGAGCATCTGTTGACCCAACGCGCGAAAAGCTTTTGTGGTATATGAATACCTTGTAACACGGAGTGTCTTGTAACTGGAAGCCTAAGAAATGATCTCAGGAGTTTTAGACGGCCCTAAGAGTCAGAAGCACGGCTTAAGACTCCCTTCCCGCTTCCAGCGCGTCTAGACCCTAATGGAACCCCTCGTTTTAGGTATTCCCGAGTAGCTGATCAGACACTGATCAGTAGGTCAATTCGCTCGGTTTCAACTGCCTACAGAAGTCGTTCGAAAGTCGTCACCACCGCGTGGCAACTCAGTGGGAGGATCGTTATCCACCACAATTCCCCCTTCTCTAGCCCTAGCCTTCTCCTGAAGTCTAGTACTCTTTCGAATGAGAAACTCATCAGGGTTACAGTCGCATAATCCCTGTGAGCAGGTTTTTTTAACCGTTTTAGGTTCGGGTCGTTGGCACCTATCACGGGTCGTACCCTAGAAGGGTGTTGTCTCCAATACAAATCGATTTGTTCAGAGCACATAGGTAACAACTCTTCTTCGAGTTCCCAAGAGTGAACATGGTCTGAGTGTAACCATTGTACATAGTAATACACCGTACCAGACTGTATCTTGTGATCAACAACGTTGCTAATCTCGTAGATAGGTTCACCGCATGTGCGTAACATTCCGGATTTGGTCTAATAAACCCCAGTCCCGTCGGATAGGTATTCTTTGACAAGAGATACGTGAAACGTTGGATGAATCTTCCATCCTTCGGGGAGGGATAGAGTCACTGCAATGGTCTCCCCCCTCTTTTGGATAGTGAGAGAGATTTCGTAGGGACCAACGAATCTGGGCATGAGCTCCGAGTCATACCAGGCCAGTATTTGATGTTCTTCGAGTTCAACAAAACTTCCTGACCGTGAGTATACTCACCGGTCGACGGTGCAAAGTCTGCATACGTTTTTTGACGATCCTTCGCGGATTTAAGCGCTGCCTTGGCCGTGTCATATGCAGTCATTCATATGCTCGACCCAGGACAGGGCTGGTTGATGTGCCGTAGCGATGACATCATCTGATGGTTGTAGTGCCACTCGAGGGTATCTACCGTACAGCAACCGAAACGGAAAATCTCGGAATGCTTCTGTTGTACGAGTTGTTGATGGCGAATTGTGCATTCGGCAAAAGACTGGCCCAATTTTTCTGATTCGCAGAGGAAAAATGGCGAAGAGTGTCTTCGAGAACACTGTTCATACGTTCTGTTTGACCATCTGTTTGGTGGGTGAAATGCAGTCGACATTCCAGGGCGGATAGCGCCAGAGTTAATAGTGTTTGCCAAACTTACTCGTGAACTTAACATCGCGATCAGAGATGATGGAAAGCGGATGGCCCTTGTTCGCTGAGCACGCGCTCGTGGAACAGGGTAGCAATCTTTTCAGCATCGTCTGTCGTTTTGCATGGGATAAGTTTGACCATCTTCGTAAGGCGATCAACGATCACGTAGATCTGATCAAAACCATTCGATTTCGGTAGCCCAACGATGAAGTCCATGGACAGTGAATCGAAGGGGGCGGGTCGGAATCGAAGGGGTTGAAGGTACCCTGCGGGTTCTGATGTGAAAATTTGTACCCGTTGGCAAGAATCACAGTGGCGTACGTAATCAACGACATCGAGTCGCATGGCAGGCCACCAATAGTAGCGTGTAACAGATCGAAAGTTCGGTCGATGCCTCCATGTCCACTTCGTTGGGTATCGTGGAAAGCAAACAAAATCCGAGCTTTGAGCGAATTACCATTTGGTACAACGATCTGCGACTCAGATGCTGCTCGTATGGATTTGCCGGTGCCAACCCAGAAACCATCTGCCCGTTTGGAGAGGTACTTGGTATTGTGCGTATTATCGAACCACAAGTCTTCCGTGTAACCATGCAGAATATCTGGGGCTATTTCGCGCATGTGGAGTGGGTCATTTGCGGACAGCCTCTGAATGAACAAAGCCGTAGCCTCTGAGAAGGCTGGATTCCTACTCAGAGGGTCAGCTACGTTAGTACGGCCCTGCGATATGAGCCCACTTCATGTTCGTGAAGCGCGAGAAAAACTCAAGATATCGTGCCTGCTTTCTGCTCAGCATGGGCTGATTTGCAAGGTAGACGAGGGGTTCGTGGTCGGTGTCAAGTTCGAACTTGCCAGTGCAACCTTCGAGGTAGCATCGCCATTCTTTCAAGGCCAAGTACACTGCGAGTAATTCTTGCTCGCCCGTGGAGTAGTTTCGTTCAGCGCTTGAGAATTTGTGAGAGTGGTACGCGATGGGTCGCCCATCTTGCATGAGAACGCCCCCTGTACCAACGACAGAAGCATCGGTTACCGCCCGATAGTCCTTCGCTGGGTCAGGGTGTGCAAGCAAAGGAGCCTTCGTAAGACTTTCTTGATGCCGAGGAATGCCTCCATGGCAGGCTTGGGTCCAAACATTTTGAAATGCAGGTCCCTTGAGCCCTGCCTGTCGTTTTCCGAGTGGTTTCGGACTTGGTGTCACCGTCGGTGATTTTGTCAGTCCTGGCGGTTTCAATTTCGGTGAAAATCGGTGCTGGCCTGTCTGTTAGATTCGAAATCTGGAATTAGAGGGGCTGCGAGCGTCGAGTAACCTTGGATAAACTTTCTGAAAAAGTTAGAGAGTCCTAGGAACTGCTGAACTTCCTTCGAGGAGGTAGGTGTGGGCCAATCTGCAACTGCTTTCACCTTCGTTTCGTGACTCGGACGCCTTCACCGGAGAGCACATGCCCTAGGTATTTGACTTCCGGTCTATAGAAGAAACACTTTTCTCGTTTAAGAAAGAGGTGGTTATTCTTCAAGACGTTGTAACACAATTCGAATGTGTTTTTCGTGTTCTTCATCATTACTGCTGTAGATGAGAATATCATCCAAGTAAATGACGACGAATTTGCCAATTAAATCTCTGAACACGGTGTTCATTGACTTTTGTAAAGGCCGAGGGTGCATTTGCTAGCCCAAAGGGAGAACCTTGAATTCATAGAGTCCCATCGGGGTTATGAATGCAGTTTCGGGACGTCTGAATCATGTAACTGTATGTTGTGGTACGCATTACGTAAATCCAGATTTGAGAACACACTAGCTCCTCGAACTGAGTCAAACAGATCGTCAATTCGTGGGAGGGGATAGCGATTTGGTACCCGTGACCTTGTTCAATTTACGATAGTCGATAGCCATCCTCCAAGAGCCATCGGGTTTGGCGATGAAAAGGACTGGTGCGCCCCACGGCTCGAGCTAGGGCTGATGTAGCCTTTGGCCAACAAGTCTTTAACTTGGTTTTGGACCTCTAGCAGTTCTGCGGGGGACAACCTGTGTCCTCGAGAGAATTGTGGGGATGCCGTCTCCGTGAGGGGGCATACGAATGGGGTGTCAGCCCTAAGGTCAGAAATCTTGTCCGCCGGGGCGAAGACCTTTTTAAATCCGTTTCGCAACCCGAGATTATCCGTTCGTGTTTCGTTTGTTGCACCGTGTTGCTTGTGCTGCCGTTATTCGAATTGTAAAGGCATCGTCGTCTTGGTCCACTGATGTGACTAGGACTTCGAAACAATTGAGTTTTTGTTTTGATTTGCGGATAAACTTTTTAAGTGCTCTGTTCGACAGGACTCCTGGCGTTTTTCGCTGTGCTGTGTCAAAAAATTCGATACGTGCCAAAGTATAAGCAACCAATTCCTTGATGGAGAGAGGTTCCGACTCGAGTCGGTTGGAATACAGTTCGAACTGCTACTCTACGTTTATGCTTTTAGCTATTTTGAAACTGGCTCTGAGACGTGTCTCTTCAAAACCAATGCAGCACCCCCGTCTGCATCATCCAACTCTTCCGAGAAGTGCGGTGGTGCCGGGCCCTAGCGTAGGGAGGACATAAGCAGATTTAATTTCTGACCTATGTTTGCCTAAGTTCAGGACAAAACTCGTTCTCGTAGTAGTGAGGACTTGGGATCCATCAGCTACCCGCACCATGACTGGTGAGGCCCGTAAAGGTGGCTAAACTTGCCCTAGCACAGAATTCTGCGTCTACGAAGACAGAGTCTGCTCCACTGTCAATGAGAACTTTGCCAGATACCCCCGATAGGGTGGCCTCAAAGTGTGCGGTAGCTTGGTCCGCGTGGACAACAAGCTGTTGTGCAAGCAGATATGCATGGAATGGCAGGAGGCGGGGGCAGGGTCGGAAGGCAAGGAGGGGGATGTGGTCTGTGCTGTAGATGGTGTTACACAGATAGTAGGGGACGGAAACTGAAACAGAACTTCCCTATCTATGTCTACAAGCAGACCTACATCCTACTTCCTAACGGTAGGGCAGCTAGGGCACTTGGAGGGGCGGTGGCTTGTAGCGGGCCGTGCGCTTCGTACCACACTTGTAACACAAGTTACCCTCCTTAGCTAGTTTAATAGCATCCGGTGTCCAGGGCTGACCGTCAGCCTGCTTCCACTTATGCTTTTCAGCAAATTGTAGCTGTCCCGCAGGGCTGGAAATGGGCGGCGGGCCCGTTGCAGCTGGAGTCTGGGCCGTGCCCTTCTTGTGCTTGTGCTGGGTGGACCCCTCGTGAGGTCCACCAGGCCGTTTGCCTTTTGCCTGAACGTACATGGCCGAGGTAGGGGTTGGTGTTTTGGTGGCAGCAAGTTCAGTTTCAATGGCAGCAGCATGTTCGACAAGCTCGTCTAAAGAGGAAAATCGGCCTCCTTGTGCAGCAGTACGTCTGCGGCATCGTGCCTCGATGGTTG
The DNA here is from genome assembly GCA_013435795.1 of Chlamydomonas sp. ICE-L. Taxonomy (NCBI): domain Eukaryota; kingdom Viridiplantae; phylum Chlorophyta; class Chlorophyceae; order Chlamydomonadales; family Chlamydomonadaceae; genus Chlamydomonas; species Chlamydomonas sp. ICE-L. Next base: position 50,814 of record JACBWV010000059.1, read on the forward strand.
GAATCAGACCAAACCGAAACAGAACTAGCTGATCATCCAATTGCATACCCCCGGCAATGCGCACTTCGTTTTGGAAAGCCATAGCGTAATGCCTAACCGTCGAGGTCTGCCGAATCGAGTTGGCATGCAGCCGTTGGCGTGCATTGATGTCGTCGTCAGCATGGTAGGGGTCATAGAAGTTTAGGAACTGAGTTTTTATCTCAGCCCACGTAATGGCCGGTGACGCGGTCATGAGGTGGTCTAGCCACTCGGCAGCTACCCCACCAAAGAAGTTTGGTATGTTGGATGGTACTAACATATGGTGCAACGCGCAATATGACTCTAGCAACTTCCACCAAATCCTACCCCTCGGGAGCTTCTTGTCTTCTACCCCAGTCCAAAGGGATGGACGTTCATACTTGCCAACTAAGGGCCTCGGGACCAAGGGCAAAACATGTGACTCTACCTTAGCTGCCGCAGCTTGTAGCTCAGCCACTTTGGCCTTGGCCTCCAGCAGCTCAATCTGGGCACGTAGAGCCATTAAAGCGTCCGAATGAGGTCCAGCGGGAGGGCCAACAGCGGGCGGTCCTGCAGCGGGCGCTTCAGCAGCGGGCTGGCCAGCAGCAGGCGATCCATCAGGCAGGGGGGCCCGCAGGCAGTCCAGCTGTGGGGGCCGCGGGTTGTCCGGCGGGGGCGGGGGGCGTTGCAGGCGATCCAGCAGCGGGGCCATCAGGTGGTCCAGCGGGGAGCGTTTGCTGGGCCTTCAGGAGAGCGGAGGAACCGAAGTGTCTCTCCTGTTCGGCATCCCTCATTCGCATTTGGAGCCGAGCCATCTCTCAAGGTGCTTGGATGCGGTGGCCTTCGGCCTCGTGATGGTGAAGAAGTTCGAGGCTAGCGGATAACCTTGTCCTTCTCCACTAGGGCAACGTGCGCGGCAGCCTTGCCAAGCGGCGTGGAGTCAGGCCTTGTGGCGACCTTCTTGCCATTGACTATGACAGCCATCCGCGCTTCCTTCAGCTCCTTCTCGGTAGCTGATAAGGTCGGGAGGCGAAGGTGCCGGCGCCCTCCAGCGCCTTTTTCTTTTTCCTTGGAGAGCTCGTGCAGCTCCCAAGCCTTGACTTGCTGGACGAGCTCCTCGTGGTCCATGTCGTCAACATCCGGGACCTCAGAAGGTGGAGCCGCAGCAGCGTGGGCTGAAGAAGAGGCCATACTCGGTGATGGTGGGCTCGAGGGGACGTCGGGGGGGGGGGAGTAAGCGAGTGGAGCGGTTTGAAAGCGCGACCAGGCTCCGAAACCAATTGTGGTATATGAATACCTCGTAACACGGAGTGCCTTGTAACTGGAAGCCTAAGAAATGATCTCAGGAGTTTAGACGGCCCTAAGAGTCAGAAGCACGGCTTAAGACTCCCTTCCCGCTTCCAGCGCGTCTAGACCCTAATGGAACCCTCGTTTTAGGTATTCCCGAGTAGCTGATCAGACACTGATCAGTGGGTCAATTCGCTCGGTTTCAACTACCTACAGAAGTCGTTCGTCATCTGTCGGAAAGTCGTCACCACCGCGTGGCAACTCAGTGGGAGGATCGTTATCCACCACACTTACTGCCCAGCTTCCTGGCTAGATGACAACGATGAGCCGCTTTCAATGGGAGAGCTTGGGACCGCTTTAGACGATGTTGAACATCCCAAGAAACTGGCGATTCTAGGACTCCCATGGGACACCACGTAGGTTGAAGCCACTTCCTTGCATCGACAATCCCGTTGTCCACGAAAACATTGCAATCTGCTGATTTGCCTTGTTCATCACTATTCTAGAACGCTTGCGCTTAACTGGGCTGAGTTAATTGCTGTGAGCACATCTGGTTTTATCATAGTTAAGACACGTTTTGCTTATTTGCTCGACAGGCGACTAGCATCCGCGGCCCTGAACCTGTCTTGCACTGACTTGTAGGGAGGATGCGCTGAGGGAGTATTTTTCAAAGTTTGGGGAGCTGGAGCAAGCTGAAGTGATGAAGGATCGTTACACAGGCAAATCGCGTGGGTTCGGATTCGTCACCTTCCATGAGACATCAGCTGCAACTGTAGCCCTCGCTGCAGAGCATTCGATAGACGGAAGGCGCTGTGAAGCAAAGGCTGCTCTCCCCAAGGTAAATTTGGCGAGATCTTGGTTGTCGTGAGAACAGCCCCCACAGTGAGGTATTTGGGCATCCTGCGTGTGCTAAGTTTTTCTTGTCTCCTGCTATCACACCACATTCCCGAATTTCTTGGATAGTCTGGCACGTCGGTCTTGCTAGTCTGCCAGAGGGAAGGAGTGCCTGCCTTGTCCAACTCGGCAGCGGCAGTCCGGTGGCTAATTGCTTTAAGTCGCAACATTTATGCCATCATCATTCCTTGCAGGGTGAGACGTCCATTCCTCGGACCACGAGAATCTTCGTTGCTCGGATTCCGCCGTCAGTTACTGAAGTCCAGTTTCGGGGTTACTTCGAGAGCTTTGGGAAGCTCCAGGACGATTACATGCCTCGGGACCATTCCAAGCAAGGCTACCGCGGAATCGGATTTGTAACCTTCACATCCCCGGATTCTGTGGAAAAGGTCATGGCGATCAAGCACTGGATGAACGGACATGAAATAGCTATCGACAGGGCCACTCCGAAGGAGGAGAATTCTAATTTGCAGGGCATGTTCAAGCGACCTCTGTCTAACGATCAGCGTAGATCGTTTGACAATGGTGAGTCCATGGTCCAAATGCCAGCATGTCCCTAACCTAACATGCCATGTGTGAGGGCAATTCATGAACTCGTCACCAGTCCACCTCGGATGGCCTTACAATAAGTGTATGTTTTCCAGCATGTTAGACCTGTCATGTCACAAATGTATTCCATGGGATGCGGCATGCATGGGAAGGGGCAGCATGTTAGGCAGGATGGCTGGTGCATGGATGGGTGGGGTAGCCATTAAGTGAGTTTAAACACCATCACTGTGGCTTGCTGCCCAGCTTCTGACTCCCCTTGACTCTGTGCTGCAGGTGCTGGCATCATCGGGCCTGGACTGACCAGCATCATGCATGTCTTCCCTGGTGGTGTGGACAGTAGCTACAGCCAACTGCGCGCTATTTCAGAGGAGAGTGACCTCAATGGTGTTCCCAGTGGTGTTCCCAGCCGCACCAGTTTGGACCACGTCAGCCGATCCAGTTTGGATCAAGTCAGCCGATCCAGTTTGGACCATGTCAACCGAGCCAGTTTGGACCACGTCAGCCGTGCCAGTTTGGACCACGTCAGCCGATCCAGTTTGGACCACGTTACTGTGTATGGAAACCATGGGGACCAGTCAGGTGTGAGCCACAGTCTAGCGTTTTGCATATATTGGAGATGGTATTTGGAGTTATTTAGCCTTTTCATTTTGAGGTGATCAATTCCCACAAGCCCAACCCATCACTTTTGCCGGGAGTAGCGACCAGACTGTTCATCCTTTCAAGGTTTTTGAAGGTAGGCGCGTAAACCCTCCTTCTTGTCGAACCATCACTCTTTGTGGCCTAGGGGATCGGATTGTTTCCAGCCCTTCATGTTATATTGTGATGGGCATGTCCCGTCTAGCCTAACCACTTTACTCCTCCGCACCCAGTTGCACCAGTCCTACTTGCACCTCACCATCATCCCCATCCCCATCGCATCACATCACCCCCCATCACCAACATCACATCACCCACATCACATCACCAGTATCACATCACCAACATCACATCACATCACCAACATCACATCACCAACATAACATCACATCACCAACGACACATCACCAACATTACATCACATCACCCACATCATCAACATCACATCACCTACATTACACAACATCATCCCCCTCACCTCACCCACATAATATCACACCACCCACATCACATTACTCACATCACATCACCCACATTACATCACATCACCCAAATCACATCACCCACATCACATCACGTCGCCCATATCACATCGCCCATATTACATCACTCACATCACATCACCCACATCGCATCACCCACATCACATCACCCACATTACATCACCCACACCACATCACATCACCCACATCACATTGCCCACATCACATCACATTGCCCATATCACATCGCCCATATTACATCACTCACATTACATCACCCACATTACATCACATCACCCCTCACCACATCACATCACCCACATCACATTACCCACATCACATCACATCGCCCATATCACATCGCCCATATTACATCACTCACATCACATCACCCACATCGCATCACCCACATCACATCACCCACATTAAATCACATCACCCACACCACATCACATCACCCACATCACATCACATCGCCCATATCACATCACTCACATCACATCACCCACATCGCATCACCCACATCACATCACCCACATCACATCACATCGCCCATATCACATCACTCACATCACATCACCCACACCACATCACATTACATTACCCACATCACCCACATCACCCACACATCACATCACCCCACATCACATCACCTACATCCTTCGCACACAGTGACACCAGTCCTACTGGCCCTTCCCCATCCCCATCCCCACATCCCCTCCTCTGGCTTTTCCTTTCAGCCATGGCCTCCAGGCTAGCCATGAACATGAACCTGCAGAACAGTGCATCCGCCGCTGCATCCTCTCTCCAGAACTTTGTCAAGAACAGTAACCCTGGCCAGTGTTCCCTGTCAGACATGAGCTACAACAGCATGCAGTCCTTGGGCTCTAACCCTGGATTGCACAACATGAGCGCGGCTGAGATACAAGCAAGCATTCTATCAAATGGTGCGTGGGCTACTCTGTCAACACTTATCATTTTTGCAACTTTAGTAGCTTCTACCCAGCTCCATTAGCCAGGGACTGAGTCAAGCCCCAATATTACAGCTGCGCTCGAATACCTGTCACGCCAGCTTTTAGACGCACTAGCTAGCTTCAGCTTTGGCCCATGGGAGGGTGAAAGAAGCTGTCTGTCTAGAAGTTACTACTCGAAGCCCCAAGTAAAAACCGTGCCTGTCAGACCTGTCATGCTCTTCAGCTTGTTGCCTGTTCTTGCTGAAATAACCTGTAACAACCTGAAATAACCTGGAATAGCCTGAGATAACCTGAGATAATCTGAAATAGCCTGGAATAACCTACATGATCCAGAAAATAGACTTAGAATACACAGTACAAAACAGTCAAGGGGCTGTGAACCCAGACATTGTTAAAGTGCGCTGACTCGTGTAGTTTTGAAGTATTGATGTGTAATTTATTTCTGGGCTAGTTATACGTTTCTAAACATTTTGGTAGGGACTGGAATAATAGTAAAATTAATGGCCTGATTAAGCCCATGTAGTGCCCAGTTACACAATTGTTCTGACCCTATCCTTGCTCCTCTCCTTTACTTTGATCCAGCCCTCAGCAAGAGCATGCGTGCCAGCCTGGCAGGAGGCCAGGTGATCACACCTGAAATGGGAGCTGTAGCGATGCAGCAGTTGATGGTAGCTGCAGCTGTCCAGCAGCATCAACAACAACAGCAGCAGCAGCAGCAGCAATGCGGCAGGCGCAGCTTGGATGCAGGGTTAGTCTCTGCTCAGCTCAAGCGTGCTGAAAACCCAGCTATCGCCAACGCCAGGTGCGCGTCCTGTCAAAAACAGTGCCTTGTGTTTAACTCATTGGGCATTGTCCGGATTGGTTCGTGGTTGGGGAAAAGATAAGGTTCAATACTTCGAATCAAGGATTATTATGTCATTATGTGTGTGTAGGTGTGTATCGCTGTGCTCAAATTGAGAGCGTCATTAATCTGTGCAGCCTGCCCCTACAGCAGCCTGCACCCTGTTCAGGTTGTTAAACAGGTGTCGGGGTGTTAACACCTGTTTACATCCATCACTGGTTAAACGTATAGTCGTTGATCAGAAACACGTGTTCATATCCATCACTGCTTAAACGTATCGTTGTTGATCAGGAAACACCTGTTTATATCCATCACTGGTTAAATGTGTAGTTGTTGATCAGGAGTTAAAAACCCTGAACATCTGCTTAACAACTTGAACAGATGCAGGCTGCCGTAGGGCTGGTCAAAGGTAACCTAGGGCTTTTCTTTTCAGCAACCAGCAGCAGTTTCTAGGCAGCTCCCCTCGCTTGCTAACCAGCCAAACCTTAAGTCAAGCAATGCATATGCAAGCTGACTGAATCAGCTTTCCAATACTGTTGAAATCTTGGGGCATATCCCAGTGACTGGCTCAGGGAGCCGCCCAGAAGCTCGTGCTCGGACCGGAAAAGAAAAGCTATGAGACAACCCACTTGCTTTAGCAGCTATGTCATCTGTTGCATATCTGGTCAATTTCAATGGAAGTGAAACATTGCCCAAGTAATCATCATCTCTGCTCATTCCTTCTCTACCTTCCGCCCCTCCTTTTGCTTGTCCCTTTGCCCTCTATATATGACCCCTCTCCCTGTATCCACTGTGCCCTTTCCCCTATCCCCTACGCTTTATCTCTACCGCCCCCCCCCCCCGCCCCCCCTCTATCCACTGTGCCCTATCCCCTACCCTTTACCCTTTACCTCTACATCCCCCCCCCTCCCTCTTATCCACTGTGCCCTATACCCTATACCCCCCCTCTATCCACTGTGCCCTAAACCCTATACCCCCCCTCTATCCACTGTGCCCTATACCCTATACCGCCCCCTCTATCCACTGTGCCCTATACCCTATACCCCCCCTCTATCCACTGTGCCCTATACTATATCCCCTACCCTTTACTTCTACCCCCCCCCCCCCCCCCCCCCCCCCCCTCTATCCACTGTGCCCTATCCCCTATCCCCTACCCTTTACCCTCTATCTCCCCTCTACCCCTCTCCCTGTACTGCATAGTAACTCAATCCACCATCAACATGGCACCCCCACAGAGCTGGACCCCGGATCTTTATTGGCAAGCTCACCAAGGAAACAAGCGAGGCTGATGTCAAGGAGTACTTCATGAAATTCGGCTATGTCATGGATGTATACATGCCCAAGTCCAAGGACAACAAAGCTGAGCACCGTGGCTTTGGCTTTGTTACATTTGAGACGGAGGCCGCAATACAGAGGGTGGTATCTCACGGCTCACATCGCCTCAAGGGTTCCACCATCGCAATTGACATCGCCATGCCTAAGGTAGGTAATTGATTTTTGGCGGAGCCTTCTGGGGGGCCGGGAGCCCCCATTGTCACCCCGTTGTCCGTTTGTCGTGTTGTCCGCAATTGTTAATCCTGGTCCTTACTGGCCCTGGCCCTGTGGTAAACTCTGGCTTAGGTTCGATTAACTAGATTCCATTGCCACCTGTCGCTCCGATAGCCAACACTCCCAGCCATTTTTTCCGCGCCGCTTTCGACGCGCCCAAGACCTGCTCACTCATTTCCCATTTTCTCCAGGGGTAAATCCAAGGTTGTTCCTAAAACTGTGCTATATGACTTAGGGTGGGCTGGGTGGTGAGTGTGTGGGGTGGGGTGGGGGGTGGGGGGTCATCATTCACAAGTGGGCGTGTTCCATTCTATATATGTATACTCCCCCTCCAAATACACGTGCAAATACACACCCATATCCACATCCTCATCCATATCGATATCCACATCCGCAGGTTGAGGAGGACATCTTGGTAGAGGATGGAATGGAACAAAACAACGCTGGACACTTCTCAAATCAGTTGGGCATGGCGCCTCTTGGTATGATGCAACAGCGTCTGTAGCCAGGTTTGGGGGGCAGCGCGCCGCACTGGAGTTGCACAGTCTCTCAATTTGCGACGCGTCGCACGAACAAAAAACAGTGGTGTAGATGAAGGCAGGAGTGGCCTCGGGGAGGAGGCATCGTGGAACAGGTTGGCGTGTATGAAGGCAGTGCCGAAGATGGCTACAGAGCGCCTCAGTATGAGGCAGTTCATGCCAAGGAGGGTGTTGTGGTAGAGGATTGCGTGGGTCGAGGCAGTTCAGGCAGGGAAGATGGCCTCAGAGCGTCTCAGTATGTTCATGTCGAGGAGGGTGTTCTGATAGAGGTCAGCGTGGGTCAAGGCAGTTCAGGCATGGAAGATGGCCTCAAGAGTGTCTCAGTTTGTTCATGTCGAGGAGGGTGTTGTGGTGGAGGTTAGCGTGGGTCGAGGCAGTGTCATCCGCTGTTCTAAAGATGGCCTCAGAGCCTCCCAGTATAAAGCAGGAGAGTGTTGTCGAGGAGGGTGTTGTGGTAGAGGTTGGCGTAGATCAAGGTAGTGCCGAGGATTGGAGACATTGTAAAATATGTTTGCGTGATTCAAGGCAGTGCCATGCACTGCTGTAAAGATGGCCTCAGAGCTGCTCAGTATGAAGCAGATATTGTCGAGGAGGATGTTGTGGTAGAGGTTGGTGTAGATGAAGGCAGCGCCGAGGATTGTGGACATCTTGAAATATGTTTGCGTGGATCAAGGCAGTGCCATGCACTGCTTTAAAAATGGCGAGAGACTCCCCGGTGGTCTGTACCACAGAATCCCGGGCGGATATTTCTGGCAGTTTGCAGTGCTGTTAGTGTTACCGGGTTTTGTGTGCAACGCGTCGCCAGTCCGTTGCTGCATGGCGACGCATGGGTCTGGCTAAACCAGTCAGAAATGCCCCTCCGATCCCCCCGTTCTCTGTGGGTTTCGGGGGGCAGCACGTTGCACTGGGGTCGCACCGAGTCACTCAACTTGGGACGCGTTGCACGGGAGAAAAAAATGCCTTATCACGGTTAACAGTTATGATGAAATCTTGCGAAACGCTAAGCACTCGGAACCAGGGCTTGGGTAAACCTCCGATATGCACGAACATGAACGAACATGCCGGCCAGGAGGTAGTTCCGGCATGTTCATGCATGTCGGAGGTTTACCCAAGCCCTGGTTCCGAGTGCTTAGCTTTTCGTCGGATGACATCATAATTGTTAAAGGTGATAAGTGTGTCGTCCAGTAGGAGTTGAAGCGTAGCTTTCCTTTTCGGCTACGAACAGCAGCTGCTAGGCAGCTCAATGAGCCAGCCACCAAGATGCACCCAATATTTTCAGCAGTTCTGGACAGCTGATTGTGTCAGCTTCAAGGCGCACTAGGTTGCATTCGGTTAGGTTGAAAAGCCAGTTGGGGGAGTTACTTAGGAGCTGTTGCTGGTAGCTAAAAAGAAAAGCCACGAGTTGATGCAGCAGTTGAAGTTGTGGGATTGCAGCCCTTGTGCTTCCAGTGGTATGCATTTAAAGCTGTTGATATATCAGGCTTAAAACTGGCCTGCTACCCATAGGTTTTGGTCAGGATAGAGGTAGGTGGGTGTGTGAGGGTGAAAGATGGATGGGTGGGGGTGAAATGAAGAGGTTGGATCAGGAGTTAAACGTTTGAGTCTGACTGTTTTCGGATGCCTAACTTGCCGTGAACACGTAAAGCACATGTCTTCAGCAATATGAATGTTTGTTTCACATTTTACTTCAAGATGATTCACATAGTACTTCAAAGTGGTTCACATTGTACTTCAAGGTAGTTGACATTGTATTTCAAGATGTGCTTCGGGTCACGCACTGTGTTCAGATTTGAAAAACGCTAGGTCGCACCGTTGAAGTTGAAGATGTCATTGATTTTTTGGCAACAATTCTTGATCGACACTCGGTTCCTCCACACTTCCTTGGCATAGCTCCAGCCAGTGCTGAAGCAAAGTTTTGATCACTGTTTCTTTTAGCACGTGTAGCAGCTTCCACTTAGCTCCATTAGCCAGCAACTGGTTTAAGCCCGAAGGTTACAGCTGCATTGGAAACACTGTTATGCCAGCTTCCAGACGCACGAGCTAGCTTCAGGTTTGGCCCAAGGGTGGGTGAAAGGAGCTGCCTAGAAGATGCTACACGGAGCCTGAAAAAGGAACAATGGATTTGATAGACTGAAGCTGCTATGAGAACCCACACTCAGCAGTGGACTTTGCTTGGATTGGATCGTAACATGGGTTTTCAGCCAACTCTGGGTTGCTCACCATCTTCCAATTCCAAGCCCCCCCCCCTCCCATGCAATACCCACGGAAACCAAGAAGCATGCTAAGCGGTTAAGACGGTTCAAAGACTTGTCCAAACAGCTTGGTGGTGGTTGAACATTCAACCTTGAATCTTCGACCATTGCTCGGTGTTGTGGTGGTTGCCGGTGTGGTGGTGGTTGAACATTCAACCTTGAATCTTCGACCACTGCTTGGTGATGGTTGGTGACGTAGTGGTGTTTGGTGGTGTGGTGCATGGTGGCGTGGTAGTGTTGGTTGAGCATTTAACCTTGAATCTTGAACCTTTCAGTGTTCTCTGGTTGGTGACGAAAGGGACACACTCGGGAAGAGTAATCCAGCCCAAGAACGCAGGCTGGGAAATATGAAAGAGGAGAGGCTGGGTTTCTGGAAATTTAACCTTGTAGCAAGCGGACAGGGTTTGCAGTGGCCAGACAAGCCGAGCAGTGGTTACCAGGCTAGGCAGTTTCTCCAGAGGTCAGCAGCCTCTTGAGGGTTTATAAGTATATTTTAGGGTAAATATGGTAGCATATTTGGCTACTGCAACGTGATTACATGCCCGGGGGTGATGTGTTGTTTGGTTGTATGGTATGGTTTCGCTGCTCAAACTTTGTTCGGTGGTCGTGGGAGATTGATTGGATGGTTATTCAGCCAGCTCTAGGCTGCTCACCGTCTACCAATGCCTAGTCCCCCTTTGCGATTGCGATACCCACGGAAATCGGGGAGCATACTAAGTGGATTAGGCAGTTAAATACTGGTTATGGTCCAAAGCTTGTGAAAGATTGGAGTTTGGCAGGAGCAGTTTAGTGTCGTCATGCAGTGTACAAATAATAGATCAATACATGAATGGTATAGCTTATCACGTTAAATTCTTCGCTTCCCCTTGCCCCCTTGGGCCCTGTTGTAAGTCACTTTGAGTATCTTGAGCTTGGTCAACACCAAGGCCTCCTGAAGTCTTGATACCTGGGAGTTTTTTTTACTACTTATTACTTCAAACTTGAACTTGGTTACGTAGCTTCAGCCAGCAATTTGGCTGGTCGCCGTCCACGGTCGTAAAGAACAGTATTAGTTTATTACGGTACAAGGTGAAGCGCGGAGCCCCGGGGGGGTCGGGGCCGCACCGAGTCACTCATATAAAACCGATAATAGTTTCGCTTCACATGGTGCTGAAGATGCTCTTGGGACACCTCAAGTACGCCTACTTTGCATATTGTAGGAGTGGCACCACCATTCGAACTGAATCCTCCGTGTCGCTGGTTTGTGTCGAGAGACCCACCTCCTGGGGTGAAAATCCTTTCACAACTAAAAAAAAAAAAAAAAAAAAGTATCATGTTGACACAGAAAACATTAGTACTGCGCAGGTGCTGCCACAGATAAACTCAATGATCCAGCACCCCCGGATCTGCTTTAACCATACTGCATGTTTATTTTGTTTTGTTATGGAAAACAACCTGTTCCTGAGTACCTGACCGCCCTTATCACAATAGTTTTTTTAGTTGTGAAAGGAATTTCACCCCAGGAGGTGGGTCTCCAGACACGAACCAGAGACACCGTGGATTCAGTTCGAATGGCGTTGCCACTACTTCAAAATAGTAGGCGCACTTGAGTTGTTCCATACGAGGGACCTACTTTTTTTTCACGGGACAGGTTTGGGTTTGGTTTGACGTTAACCTGCCGCGTCAAAGGGGGTTAGCCGAAGGTTAGCCCAAACCCGCCCAAACCCAACCAACCACCCACCAAACCAACCCTCGACCAAACGAACATTCACCGCATGACTTGATGTTTACGATTGAATGTATTGCCATAGTTCTTTCAAAGAACATGCATCTGTTAGAATTTGTCTCCACTGACCCAAGCACATGGAAAAGGAAGAAGATGAATCGATACAAGATTGCATAACATGATTCTCCAGGCGTCTAACTGCCTGCAGTATACAACCAAACGAATATTCACCACTACCCCTGTCAACTAGGGCAGACAAGCTCCCTGCCATAGTCGTTAGAGGCGGAGCCAAGGAGGCATAACTAGTAAAGGACATGTCTCTAATCTTTCTAAATCGAAGTGCATTCATTATATTCTCCAAAATAGCCGCCCTCAAGCTCTGCAACAAACTTCACACACATGCCACTGTCTCATTACAGTCCATTGTCGCGTGCAGGCGACTCGTGGAACAGTCCCTAAACCCTCCTTCAGGGGGATAACAGCCCCCCCCCCCCCCCCCCCCCCCCACCACCACCACCACCACCACACACCCTGCATATTGGTGGTTGGCCCCAGTTCAAGCAAACAGGCTGGCCCCCTTAACCTCCGCCTCGTACCGTACTAGAGTCCTTTAGTCTGCAATTGACGTATTTGTCCCATCGTGACATGCAAACCATCACCATTTCCACCATCGCCACCACCTTACATGTACACAAGAGAGAGCCATATCCCCACTTCTTTTGTGCAGTAGTCCCTCACAGCTGCTTGTTACGTTCGTGGTTCTGTTGTTGGAGGAGACAGACTTGAACGGCTTCTTGAACTTGATAAGTGGGTGGCCTGTCCAACTGTCTGACTTGATGCAGAGTTCATATTTGGACATCCGTGTCTGTCTGTCTGTCTGACTGCATATGTAATGATAACGCCTGAGGTGTCCCAAGAGCATCTTCAGCACCATGTGAAGTGGAACTATTATCGGTTTTATACGTGACTCCGTGCGACCCCGATCCCCCCAATCCCCCCAGGGCTCCGCGCTTCACCTTCTACCGTAATAATGTTTTTTACTGCCGAAGACGGCGAGCAGCCAAATTGCTGGCTGAAACCAAGTTCAAGTTAAAGTTTGAAAAATTAATGATAACGCCTGGTGGGGCGTGGTATTGAAGGAACCCGTCGTACGCGGGCACATAACGGTCTACCATCGCGGTTGACAACGACCTGCAACGCTAAGTTTGACTGTAGGGGGGATCGGACCCCCGACCCTTCTTAGTTTAAGCGATTTGATGTACCACTAGACCAATCGTATCACTGAAACGGGATTCTGCATATGTATGTATGTTACGTTCCAGCCGTAGGCCAATTCGCTAAAAAGACTTGCACAACCGTGACAGGAAGGGCTATAAAAGAAAATGCGTTGATGATCTGAACTGTCAGCATGAATTGCGGTGCTCTCACGCGTTTTATGCCTTGGTGACTACTTCTGTACTTCCTTAGAACTATCGGCTCTCCCAGTCCTGTGCCAGCTTCCCGTAGTGACAGCTTCCCTTAGACTGTGTCATCCTTGAGTGACTTAGTGACAGTTTCCTGTCAGCTGCGTCACCGGTCTAGCCTGTACCCTGTTAGGTTCCTGGCTGCCGCCTCCTTTCACCACTGGTGCCCCTTGAAGGGTCTCCAGTGCTTGTAATGCTACTCTCGTCTCCGCATTTATAGATTGGCGTGTCCGGCCCACACTTTGTCCACTCTCCGGAGTGTTATCCAAGCTGATAGGTTATAAGGTCCTTCATTTACTACCACTGCTTTACGATGCAACTTCCGCGAGGGCCTCCCGTAATTTTGAGAAACTCCATGACAAGATGGTGAATCCTGGGCGCGGCGGGATGCGCAGTTGGTCAATATAAGCAATGGGCTGCGACCGTAGTTCACGGAGGACCCGGCCCCTCTTGATGATTGGCTAGATGTTTGTGCACCAGCGGCCTCTGCTAGCGGTCATGAGAGTCCTTCCGCCATCGTGGAAGTAACCCCCCCCCAATCAATCCTCCACCTTTGCGGCTCCTTCTGCTACTGTCCGACGCCTCTCTCCTGAGGTTGAGGACGTTCTGATGCGTCTCTGCTGTGTTTCTACTCAGATCATCCAGTATGCACGGGCGCCTCCACCTCCTGATGCCCGTTTTGACTACGACTATGAAGACCTTGCTCGTCATCGCCGTGAAGATGGTTATGATGATGATGATGAGGATGATGATGATGATGAGGATCTGCAGAGTGCTTTGAGTGGTGACTTCGGTGGAGGTACTCCTTCCACTGCTACTCGAGTGTTCCACAATTCTACCGTCTCTCCAGTGTATGAGCCTCAGTCGGCACCTGCTCTTGCTCCTTCCCCGGAGTATAAGCCTGAGCCCGCTTCTGCGCCTCTGCTTGCGCCCCTTCCACCTGTCCACCCGGAGGTGGCCAGGCCGTCTTTGATGCAGAGGTCTGCGTCTTTCACCTTGCCTCCGGACCGAGGTCTGTCTGGCTACAATACTCGTGCTCGAGAGGCTGCTGCTACTGCTGGCCGCGCATCCTTTGCTGGCCCTTCGCAGGAGCCCCCTCCACCCCCGCCTCCGCCGGTGGAGCTGCCACCTGCTCCTGGCCCTCCGCCTTATGTGCCTCCTTCGCTGTCATGCGACTCCTGGGAGCATCTGCTCGATGGCGGACATCCTCTGCGTCTATCCCTGCAGGACTGCCGTCTTATCCGCCAAGCTCAACATGCTGGGGACCTCCTTGGACCGCACTCTGTACGGTAGGCTGGATATGAAAGCCACTCAGGCTATGGTTGATAGCAAGGGTCGCCCTAGGCCTAGGCGTGTGATGGCTTACTCTGAGCTAGGTCTAGAGTGTCGGGCTTTTCTGGGACCGGTTATGCCAGGGATTAACTACCCTCCTGCTAATGGTGTGACCTTTGGGGGCATTGGGCGTAGGAACAATGACCTGCGAGGTTACCAGTTTGTGAAGGTGCCCCTCCCTTTCTGTCCTGTTCGTCCTGATTTCGAGCTCATTGTGGGTGTTGCGCGTTCCCTAGATCTCATCAGGAACTTAGATGACCAGCGCGCCTATGACGCTGGTCTTGCTGCTGAGTATTTTCTGGCGATTCGTGCGTCTTTAGCTCCTTGGTCTGCTCCTCCTGCTGCTGGAACTTCGGCCTCTCATGGTGAGTCTAGTGTCGATCCTGCACTGTTGGGTTTCAGTGCGCTTACCCTGCCCCGCCAAGAGTTCATGATCTTATCCATGATGCTTGCCAACATGACGGATGCCCTAGTCAAGGTATATAAGGACTTTGCTTCACCTCGGGATATCTTTTGCATATCCGGAGGCAGCAGTCTGATGCCCTTGCCTCTCGTGTCCCTCTCTTGCTGAAAGAGTATCTTGCTTCGGTCATGGGCACTCATGAGCAGGTTGACGCTTTCTTTCGTCGGGTTCGCGGTATGTGCACTGACCTCCGCAGTGCTGGGTTTCCGCAGACTCAGTGTCACGCCATGGGCATCATAGTTCAAGGTGCGAGTCTGCCCCGTTTCGAATCGCTGCGGATTAAGTATGGTATCATGCTATACAACCAGCAACCTGTTGAGTACTGGTCCTGTCTAGAGGAATATAGGCAGCTAGACATTCTGAACATAGCGCTCCCTCAGTCGGATTCCAGGCACCCTGGTTGGTCCCGGAACACTCCCCAGTATCCTGCTAATGCTGCAATTCCGCGGCGGCAGAAAACTGGTGGTGGTTCTGGGTCTAACAAGAGGCGCCTGGAATGCACTTGGGGACCATGCCCCCACAAGGATGGTCACTCGGAGGAACGTTGCTGGACGAAGTACCCGCACCTGCAAAGGGTCCGTGATGGTGCAACGCGTCCTGGACCGTTGCCTGTTAACCTGGCCCTTCCAGGTCACCTCACTCCAAGGCAAATGTCCTCCTTGCAGGCTCAAATTCATGGGTTTGCTATGCAGAAGTAGGAGGTAAGCTCTGTCCTATTCTCCTGCACCTCAAAGTTCTCTCATGTGTGTAGCCCGAGCCTGTCTGAGGGTGTCTGGCATGTGGATTCTGGAGCTGGAATGTCCATCACAGGTGATAGGTCTTTGTTCACTGTGTTTACTGTTCCTACGAATCTGCCATCAGTTCGATTTGGTGATGGAGTGGTTCAACGGGCAGTAGGTATGGGATCCATTGAGTTATGTAGTGATTGGTTACCAACACCAATCACTCTAACTGATGTTCTCTACATACCTCACTGTCAGGTGAACCTCCTGTCAGTAAATGCTGTGGCTCATTCTCTCCACTGCAAGGTTTCTTTTGATAGTCTTAGTTGCACTGCCACTCAGGGCTCTTCTGTTCTCTGGTCCTTCCCTGCCTCCAGTGATGGTGTTTACAAGTTTGCATGTAGGCCTTGTTACACCACCAGTGGCTGTTTGTTTGGTGCTGACGATTACCCAGCTTTTGCACTTGATGTTGATGAGGACGGTGGAGTTGTTATCCCTACCACTCCTGAATGGCTGTGGCATAGGCGGTTGGGTCACCCCGGCTTTGATGCCATGCGCAGACTTGTCAAGAAGGGTATGGTTAAGAACTTACCCCTCTCACTCAAACAGGTGCATAAACTGGCTAAGATCCCTTGTGATGCTTGTCAAAAGGCTAAGGGCAAACGTCTCCCTTTTCCTAAAGAAAGCAAAACTAGGATCCGTGCACCTCTCCAACGCCTTCACTTGGACATCATGGGGCCGGTTCATATTAGGGGTTTGCGTGGGGAGTTTTATATTCTGTGCCTCACAGACCAATACTCTGGCTATGCTGAGGTATTGTGCTTGAGGACCAGGGATGAAGCTCTCTCAGCAGTCCAAACTATCATCCTCAGATGGATGAATCAGCTGCACGGGTTTGCCTTTAAGTGTCTGAGATCTGACAGGGCTAAGGAGTTTATAGTAAAGTGGTTTGAGGATTGGCTGATATCGGTTGGGGCAGTGCATGAGTTATCTTTGGCATACACTGCACAGCAGAATGCAACTGTGGAGAGGTACAATGGGGTCTTACAGTCTATAGCTAGGAGCATCCACCTGGAGTCTAAACTAACTAAGTCTTTCTGGCCCTATGCCTTCCTAGCTGCTTGTTACCTTCGTAATCGCTTGCCCAATCAGGGAGATAAGACTCCTCATGAGCTTTTCTTTGGGGTTATGCCTGATGTGTCGTTGTTGCGCGTGTTTGGTTGCCCTTGCTACGTTACGTTAGTCAATGGGAAGAAGCGCAACAAGCTGGACGAAAGGGCGTTATCTGGTAGACTGGTTGGGTATTCCCTGGTGAGCAAGGGTTATTTTGTTTGGGTTCCTAAGTTGCGCCAGGTAGTAGAGAGTCGTGATGTACTCTTCTATGAGCAGTTTGATCATAACTGTATTCCTGGGCTATCTCCCTATGACGGGTCTCCGTATGTTTCTCGCATCCCTGCCGCTATCAACGGACATATGCCTGAGTCTGCGGTCTATTCCTTAGACCCTTTGCTAACCCCAATTGTCGACCGCTGCCCTGCTCATGGGATGACCTTGCGTCCCAGGTCAGGGGCTGATGGTGCTGCATTGCGTGTGAAGGCACTGGGCGGGCGAGATTCTGCAGTTCCTTCAGGTAAAATCTTAGCCGAATCTCAGGGGGTCGCCAGGCCCTCCTCTGCGCCACATTTCGTCGGTGAAGCTTCAGGATTACGACAGCCTTCGATCATAGTGGTACCTGGATCAGGTCCATTGCCTAATAGTCGCCAACCTCCGACCACCTCGGATGGCTCGCAGGTGTTGATAACCCCTTCGCCTCCTGCCATCCCTGGTGGATCATTCGGGTCAAGCCCATGCGACGATGTAGCCGTTGCCGATAGTGCAAGTGATGATCTGGAACACTGGTCGGGCTCCGATACTGCGTATGGCTGGGGTGTTCCAGTCGACCCAGGCTTCGTTGGTATAGAGGCAAATAAGGCCGGCCCTGTTCTACCAGGCAGTAGTTCTGCACTGGGGGCTATACTACCGGTTACTGCTGATACTGCTGTTACTGCTGATATCCCCGCTGCTCATGTACAAGTAAACTGCTTGTACGTGGGAGCATACATTTCCACTTCCACTGAACTAACCTACAAAGCTGCCATGCTTCCCTCCAACCCTGACAGGGATCAATGGCTCCTTGCTATGAAGGATGAGATGGCGTCCCTACATGCCCATGGCACTTGGGCACTCACTCCACAGCCTCCTAAGCAGAGGATCCTGTCTGGCAGGTGGTTATTTGTGAAGAAGGTTGGGGTTAATGGTTCTATCCGCTTCAAGGCACGTTTTGTGGTCCGTGGTTTTCTGCAGCGTCCTGGGCTGGACTTTCATGATGTATATGCTTCCGTTTCTTCTAAAGCAGGTCTGAGGGTGCTCCTGGCTGCCATCACTCATAGGAAGATGTTTGTTCGGCAGCTGGACATCAAGACTGCATTTCTGAATGCTAAGCTAGAACCTGGTCTGGACCTGTACTGCCACCAGCCTGAGGGCTTTAAGGTACTTGGTCCTAACGGTGTTCCCCTTGTGTGCAAACTGATCAAGTCTCTTTATGGTTTGAAACAGGCACCCAGGGCTTGGAGTATGGATGTCAAGCGGGTTTTGGTTGCACATGGTTTTACTATGTGCAAGGCAGAACCTGCTCTGTATTTTAGGAGGGATTCTATTGGTGGGTGGAGCTATGTCCTGACCTATGTTGATGATTTTATCTGTGCTTTTAGTGAGCTGGATAGGTATGTTTTGCTGATCACGGCTATGGAGAAAGCTGGCTGGGAGGTCAAGGATATGGGTGTACCGGTTCAGTTCCTCTCCTTGGACATGGCTGTTACACTTGACTCTGACGGCAGGTGTGTTCAGATCAACCTCTCCCAGCACTCCTACATTGTTGATCTGGTGGAGCAGTTTGGTCTTACTGCTGCTGCCAAGCCCAAGTTTGGTGCCCCCATGGCCAAGTCCACCGTCACTGACCCACCTGGAGACCCCTGCCCTCTAATAGCCAGTACCTCTCTCTTGTCGGTGCTTTGCTATACCTGGCTACTTGCACCAGGCCTGGTATTTCTTTTGCTGTGAGCTACCTGTCCAAGTTTTCTGCCCACCCTACCGTTCCCCTGTGGGGGGCAGCCAAGCGTTTGCTTTTGTATTTGAGGTCACATTCCCACCTGGGACTCACATACACCCACAGCCCTGATTTCTCTTTTACTGTCTTAAGTGACTCATCCTTTGCTGATGATGGGTCTGACAGGAGATCTCAGACTGGCTTTGCTGTGCTAGCTGGAGGGTGCATAGTGAACTGGATGAGCAAGAGGCAGCCTACTGTTGCCATTAGCTCTAGTGAGGCTGAGTATCAGGCCCTGTCCCAGGCTGCCAGGGAGGCGCAATGGTTGAAGAAGTTGAGGGTGGATCTGGGTCTGCCTTGTGATTTGGTTACCATTCAGGGTGACAACTTAGGGTCTCTGAGTTGGTCCAATGACTGGCAGCTCCTCCCTCGCAGCAAGCACATTGATGTTATTCATCACTATATCAAGGAGCTGGTGGAGGATGGTTCCCTGGATGTTGCCTATGTTAACACCAAGGACAACTGTGCTGACCCCTTCACCAAGCCCCTTGATCCTGCTGTGTTCTGGCGGTTTGTCCGTATGCTTGGAATGACCGCTTCTTCTTAGGGTCATTTTTTTTTCTGGTTACATCGGTTTCTTTGGTTATCTTTGTTTGGCATTAGGTTCCTATTCCCGGATCGGGTTTTCTATACCGTTGTTACCCATCTTTGATATTCGGTTTTCATCTTTTTCTCACTTGGCAAATTTTGGTTTTTGCCTTGTTTCATTCCTTCATTTACACCCTTTGGGTTCCATTTGAAGTTCTCTCGATTTTTCGGAGTTCTTTGATATTTTTTTTAATCTGTTACTTATAGTTCTATGTCACAAGTGCCATAGGTGGAGAAGTAGTCTTGTATGTTACCTGTGTCATAGGTGGAGTGTCAGCATGAATTGCGGTGCTCTCACGCGTTTTATGCCTTGGTGACTACTTCTGTACTTCCTTAGAACTATCGGCTCTCCCAGTCCTGTGCCAGCTTCCCGTAGTGACAGCTTCCCTTAGACTGTGTCATCCTTGAGTGACTCAGTGACAGTTTCCTGTCAGCTGCGTCACCGGTCTAGCCTGTACCCTGTTAGGTTCCTGGCTGCCGCCTCCTTTCACCACTGGTGCCCCTTGAAGGGTCTCCAGTGCTTGTAATGCTACTCTCGTCTCCGCATTTATAGATTGGCGTGTCTGCCCACACTTTGTCCACTCTCCGGAGTGTTATCCAAGCTGATATGAACCCCAAACAATTGTTTTCCCGACAGGGGCCCTGAGTTCGCGCTACTGTGATGATACAATTATGGGGGGGTATCAGCTTGGATAACACTCCGGAGAGTGGACAAAGTGTGTGCAGAACGCCAATCTATAAATGCGGAGACGAGAGTAGCATTACAAGCACTGGAGACCCTTCAAGGGGCACCAGTGGTGAAAGGAGGCGGCAGCCAGGAACCTAACAGGGTACACGCTAGACCGGTGACGCAGCTGACAGGAAACTGTCACTGAGTCACTCAAGGATGACACAGTCTAAGGGAAGCTGTCACTACGGGAAGCTGGCATAGGACTGGGAAAGCCGATAGTTCTAAGGAAGTACAGAAGTAGTCACCAAGGCATAAAACGCATAAAATTCATGCTGGCAGGGGGGATGAGTCCGTGCAACAGTGATAACTTAATTATGGGGGGGCTGAGTTCGTGCTACAGAGATGATTTAATTATACAGTCATAATTAAATCGTCATCCCACATTACATGACTAAATGTGTACTAGTACTTTTTCTTTTTAGCCCTTCCTGTCACGGTCGGGCAGTTCCTTTTAGCCTATTTTGCCTACCCATGGACTGTAACATACATAGAGTGTGGGCTTGATGAGTGGATGTCTTTATCCTACTGTCTGTCAACCCCCAAGGCGCTCTACTACTTGGTCCAATTCTCGAGGTCGGAGGTTCAAATCCCACTCGGACCAAGACAAAAATGTCTGACTTTGGAGGGGTGATAACTGATAAGTGGCTGTCCTCGTCTGACTGAGAGACTGCAAGTTTGGGTCACAAATGGACGTTGCCGCCCAGCTGTCTGTCATATTTCGTGGGTGTTGAGCACACGTCCCTGTCAGACTGTATGACTTGACGCGGGGGTAATAAGTAAACGTCTCTGTCTGACTACCTGGCTATATTTGAACTTGAACTTGGTTGCATAGCTTCAGTCAGCAATTTGGCTGCTCGCCGTCTTCGGCAGTAAATAAACATATTCATTAAGCTATACATATACTGTTCTCCACAAGCTAGGATCCAGTAAAAACATCAACATTTTGGAGGCTGTCGATGTCGAAGGTATTATGTCTGAAGTTTTTGAGTCATGGAGGTTTAAGTACCCAAGTGACACCAATGCAGTTAGAGACATCCCTGATGAGAGAAGGGTTGGCTTTAAACGCCTCCGATACCAAAAATGGTTCGCAGCCAACAGCAATGATGAGAATGGCTTGATTCCTTTTACATCCGCCTTACATAAGCAGGATCAGATTCGTTCTATAGCACAGTTTAGAATGGGTTCCCATTGGCTGAACACAGAAAGAATGAGGGTGGTGGATAGAGCACACATCCCTCGCTCAATGAGACACTGTCAAATGTGTGGGTTCCAAAAAACTGAGGATGAAATGCATATGTTTGAGTGCCCTTTTTATAATGATATTCGCCTCCGCTACCAGAATCTGTTTACAGATATTTATAGGCATGTCCATGAGGATACCGACTTAACCGTATGGAATGTGGAATTCTGCGATTCCACATTCAGAACCTTTATGAATGGAAATGGCACTAAGTCTTTTTGGAGCAACCTAGCCGACTATCTTTCTACTTGTAGAAGAGCAAGACAGGAAGCCCTGGACTGCTTAGTGGCACCGTAATTTATTATCCCTTTTTTTTTCTTCTTGAGACTTCTCATTTGTTAGCTTCTTACCTCCGCCACTGTAAGTGGTTGAGATCTGGGTCCGGCTCTAAGGGGTTTAATACCTACGCCACCAAAACGGTGGTTGGGAGTTTGGTTTGTTTGTCCTCGACACACCCCTGATGTAATGGGGTTTTTTGCTTTGTGGGTGCTTTTTCTTTTTGTTTAAAGCACAGAGTCTCATACACCCTCGCGGTGTCAAGTAGACTTTAACATGTAATGTAATGTAATATACATATATGGTTCGACTCCCCCTTCGGTCGCTCTTGGCGTTGCAGGTCGTCGTCAACCGCTATGGTAGCTTGTCCAGTTGAGGTAGGAGACCGTTCCCCACCCGCGTACGACGGGCTCCCTTAACACCACGCCCCACCAGGCGTTATCATTACATACACATATGTAGGGGTGAACTGGACGGTCCCGTCTAAATGTCTGAGTTCATGAAGAGTCACACGGATAGTTACACGGTGTCACGGTTCTATACGCCGGCAAGTCGGCGCCTACACGTCTGCAGAGTACAATACTCCCCCCCCCCCCTCCCCCCCCCCTCCCCCCTTTTATAGCCACATAAACGGGAGCCCCCATGCTTACCCATTTGTCCGTTTGTGCGGCCGAAAATTAAAGCCTGACACGTCATCCAAGGGTCGTGTAACTAACTCGCTTCGCTCAGCTCCATCGTTGCCACCTTTCGTTCCGTTGCCAACACACACCGCCAAATTTCCGCGTCGCTTGCGACGCTGCATAAGACTTGTCTTTCAGGTTTGTGGGTCACAGTCCAGGGGGTGGCCAAATAGGCTAATGGGACTTGCTCAACCGTGAGTCCGTGACAGGAAGGGCTAAAAAGAGAAATCATTGACAAATAGTAGGGGGCCCTGGCGGGTCCCCTGGAGGTCGGCCCCGGGGGTGGGGTATGGTACACGATGGCTTCTGGGTTTGTAGTTCAGTTGTCTAAAATTGTTACATTTGTTGTTGGATGTTGAAAAATATGACAAAGTTGTCCACGTGGGTATGCCAAGTTGGAACGACGTGCAGCGAGATACATTTGCTAGTTGCAATTGCCAGCAACTTGATTGTTTGAAAGGTTTAACGTAGATTGTCGTGTAATGTTTTATGTCTGGGCTTGCCATCCAATGGTATGCTTGTACTTGTGAAACTTGGAGAACTGTGGGAGAGCTGTCATGTTTATGTCATTTATTGTAGCAGGTGTGTGAATGCAGTTGAGGCGGGTGCCTTCTTTCTTGGGCTGTTTCAGATGGATGTGGAACATGGTTTCCGTGTTTCTACGATGAGAGCTTGATAGTCAGCTGTTGTGTAGGACATGCTCCAGGTCCCTAGATTGAGTCCAAAGGACAGGGGGGAAAGGACAACACACCACATGAAAACACCGCGTCAACACTCCGCAATTAACCCTGAGATCCGTACGCGAATAAGTGCTCTCCGGGGCAAGCTTTCGACAGCAGGCTGGTTCCCAAAGTGCACCATGCAGGTGCAGCAACTCCCAAGGAAGTTGAGAAGCGAAGTTGCTCTTCGCCCATTGGAGTTGCTTTGCGGATATTGAACTTGCTTTCAGACTATTGGACGTGCGAGGCTTTGCATGTAGGTGTTGTCGCGACTATTCAACTTGCTTTGCGAATTCAACGCATGACAGAACAGACTACCATGCAAGGTACATGGGTGGGCAAACAATTTGCGGAGAAGTTGTTAAGTCGCGATGTTGCATATTGGACTAGCGACCACTCAATTTTTTGCAATTGCAATATTACGGCATACCAATTATTCATCGATACCAAGAAGTTCAAAGTCGCCAGCAATGCGATGGAATCGAGCACGACTCGCTTAGATTTCGGAGTTCTCTGTGCTAACCGGCTGATTTGACCGGCTTTCTTGGGAAATGTGAAGATGTGACGATTTGACGATTTCGCGTAAGTATCGCATAGGTCTTTCCCCCATAGGGGGCCGACCAACTGAACCCCAAACAATCGTTTTACCGACAGGGGCCCTGAGTCTGTGCTACAGTGATCATTGTGCCACAGTGCCATAGTGCTACTAGCAGCCTTTAGGGTGCTACTAGCTATTTTTTTTGCTTTGAAGGCCAAGCTAACATACGATACTCGATACTTGTCTTGGCTTTTGAAGACAAAGCTCCTGGCTTACGTTGGTTGGCTTTGAAGGCAAAGCTACCTAGCTACTAGCTACTTTCTTTTTGTTGTCTGGCCTTTGAAGGCAAAGCTACTAGCATACCCTATCTACTTGTTTGCTTTGAAGGCAAAGCTACTAGCTACTAGCTCCTTATTTTGACTTATGAAGCAAAGCTCCCCAGCGACTAGCTACTTGTCGGCTTTGAAAGGTCAAAGCTATACTATAGCTCCTTGTTTGGCTTTGAAGGCAAAGCTACAGTCTACTAGCGTAATCCTTGATTTGGAGCTTTGAAAAGGCAAGCTAGCTAGCTACTATCCTCCTTGTTTGGCTTTTACGTCAAAGCTACCTCTCGACCTAGCGGCCTTTGTTTGCGCTTTGAAGGCAAACTACACTACCTAGCTATTTGTTTGGCTTTGGAACGGCAAAAGCTCTAGCTACCTCGCTCCTTGTTTTTGCTTTGAAGGCAAAGCTATACTAGCGACTAGCTCCTTGTTATGGCTTTTTGAAGGCAAACTACTAGCTACTAGCTACTTGTTTGGCTTTTGAAGGTCAAGCTACTAGCTCCTTGTTTGGCATTGAAGTGCAAGCATACTATCTACTAGCTATATTTTTGCTTTGAAGCAAGCTACTCGCTACTAAGCTACTTGTTTTGGTCTTTGAGAAGGCCAAGCCTACTAGCGTACTGCTACTGTCTGGCTTGAAGGCAACGCTACTAGCTACTAGCTCCTTATTTTGGCTTTGAGAAGCAAAGCTCCTATCTATCTAGCTACTTGTCGGGCTTGAAGGCAAAGCTTCTAGTCTACATAGCGATCTTGTTTGGCTTTGAAGGCAAGCCTCCTAGACTACTAGCTACTGTGGATTTGGCTTTGCAGGCAATCTAGACTAGCTCCTACCCTGAGTTGGCTTTGGAATGCAACGCTACTACTCCTAGCTATTTTTTTTTCGTTCTTTGAAAGGCCAAGCATACTAGCTAACATATCTACTTTTTTGGCTTTGAAGGCAAACTACTGGCGACTGTTTTGGGCTTTGAAGCCAAGCTACTAGCTAACTAGCTACTTGTCTGCGTTGAAGGGTCAAAGCTACTACTACTAGCTACGGATCCTGGCTTTTGAAGCACAGCTAAACTAACTAGCATACTAAGCGTCCTTATTGGCTTTGAAGGCAAAGCTCTAGCGGGTACTAGGCTACTTTTCTGAGCCTTTGAGGCAAAGCGTCTATCTACTACTCCTTGTTTGGCTCTTTGAATGGCAAGCTAAACTAAACTAGGGCTACTACCGTCCTATTCTTTGGCTTTGAAGGCACGCTACTAGCTTACTACCTCCATGGTGTTTTGGACTTTGAAGGCAAAGCTACTAGCTACTAGCTACTTGTTTGGCTTTGAAGGCAAAGCCTGACGTAGCTACGTACTGAGCTACCTTGATTGGCCTTTGAAGGCAAGCTACTAGCTAATAGCTCCTTGTTTGGCTTGGATGCAAGCTACTAGCTACTAGCTCTTGTTTGGCTTTGAAGGCAAACTACTAGCTCCGTTATGTTTTGGCTTTGAGGCAAAGCTACTGCTAACTTAGCATCTTGTTTTGCTTGAAGGCAGCTACTAGCTACTATCATTCCTTGTTTGGCCTTGAACACAAAGCTGCTAGCTACAGCAAGCTCATTGTTTGGCTTTGAAGGCCAATCTACACTAGACTAGCTCCTTTGTTGGCTTGAAGGCAAAAGCTAACTAGCTCCTAGCTTACTTGTTTGGCTTTGGAAGGCAAGCCTACTAGGCTCTAGCTACTTGTCTGGCTGTGAGCAAAGCTTCTAGCTACTAGCTCCTTGTTTTGGCTTGAAGGAAAGCCTACTAGCTACTATCTCATTGTTTGCTTTGACGCAAAGCTACTTAGCTACTAGCTCTTGTTTGGCTTTGAAGGCAAGCTACTAGCTACAGCGCACTGTTTGGCTTGAGCAAAGCTACTAGCTACTAGCTCCTTGTTTGGCTTTGAAGGCAAAGCTACTAGCTACTAGCTCCTTGTTTGGCTTTGAAGGCAAAGCTACTAGCTACTAGCTCCTTGTTTGGCTTTGAAGGCAAAGCTACTAGCTACTAGCTCCTTGTTTGGCTTTGAAGGCAAAGCTACTAGCTACTAGCTCCTTGTTTGGCTTTGAAGGCAAAGCTACTAGCCACTAGCTCCTTGTTTGGCTTTGAAGGCAAGCTACTAGCTAATAGCTCCTTGTTTGTGCTTGACGGCAAAGCTACTAGCTCAACTAGCGCCCTGTTTTTGGCTTTGAAGGCAAAGCTACTAGCCTACTAGCTACTTGTTTGCTTTGAAGGCAAGCTCCTACTCTAGCTCCTTTGTTTGGCTTGAAGGCAAATCTACAGCTATAGCTACTTTGTGGGCTTTGAAGGCAGCTACTAGCTACTAGCTATTTTTTTTGCTTTGAAGGCCAAGCTACTAGCTACTAGCTACTTGTTTGGCTTTGAAGGCAAAGCTACTAGCTACTTGTTTGGCTTTGAAGGCAAAGCTACTAGCTACTAGCTACTTGTTTGGCTTTGAGCAAACACTAGTCTACTAGCTCTTGTTTGGCCTTTGAATGCAGCTACTAGCTACTTGTTTGGCTTTGAAGGCAAAGCTACTAGCTACTAGCTCCTTGTTTGGCTTTGAAGGCAAAGCTACTAGCTACTAGCTCCTTGTTTGGCTTTGAAGGCAAAGCTACTAGCTACTAGCTCCTTGTTTGGCTTTGAAGGCAAAGCTACTAGCTACTAGCTACTTGTCTGGCTTTGAAAGCTACAGTGATAACGTGCTACAGTGATAACGTGCTACAGTGATAATTGGGCATTGCTCAGCTTTGTTGCCAAGCGCACCAGCTCATCCCTGCCAGCTGCGCCATTCTCTAGGTTTGCCCACCAACGTGCTGGAATCCACTGCTTGCCATGAAGGGCTCCGACCAGGGCTCCTGTTGATAGGGGGGGCATAAATGTTATGTTAGATTTTGGCTTGGGAGATTGATTTTGTAACAGTACCGTCTCAAACGTACGTACGTAACCGTAGATTTTGGAGTACCCTTGAGTGTTGGTAGGGGGGGTAAAAATTTTGGGTGGTGAATTTGTTGGGTGGTGAATTTGTTGGGTGGTGAATTTGTTTGGGTGGTTTGCTTTGTTGGGTGGGTGCCTTTGTTGGGTGGTGCCTTTTGTTGGGTGGTGCCTTTGTTGGTGGTGCCTTTTGTTGAGGTGGTGCCTTTGTTGGGATGGTGCCTTTGTTGGGTGGGTGCCTGCTGTTGGGTGGTCCCTTTTTTGGGTGGTGCCTTTGTTGGAGTGGTGCCTTTGTTGGGTGGTGCTTTGTTGGGTGTACCCTTTTGGTTGGGTGGTGACTTTGGTTGGGTGTGACCTTTGGGGTTTGGGTGGTCCACGTTGTTGGGTGGTCCATTTGCCCACGTACGCCATGCTTGACGCCATGCCACAACTCCACAAGGCGGATAGCAGTGGTATGCATGTACATGTGGTGGTGTGTAGATTTTGGGGTACCCTTGAGCAACCCATGAAGGGCTCCGACCAGGGCTCCTGTTGATAGGGGGGGTATGTACGTATGTTATGTTAGATTTTGGATTGGGAGATTGCTTTTGTAACAGTGCCGTCTCAAAACGTAGATTTTGGAGTACCCTTGGTTGTTGATAGGGGGGGGGAAATTGTTGGGTGGAAGTTTGTTGGGTGGAAGTTTGTTGGGTGGAAGTTTGTTGGGTGGAAGTTTTGAAAATGTGTACGCCATGCCACAGGCCAGGGTACTTCAAATGGCCAAATTGGCCAGCGCTTTAGCGTACCTGAAAACAAAAAAACTGCGCTTTGTAGTGAAAAAAGCGCAAAAATTGCTTGCTGCGTCCACAGGGGGTTGCAAAAAACTGCGCTTAAAGCGCAGAGGGGGTCAAAAAGTCAGCGCTCAAAAGCGCAAAAGCGCGCGCTTTGAATTACCCTGCCACAGGCATGAGATTGAGGTTTGCATGCACGTGTACATACTGGAGAATATCTACCATGTTGGGTTTATTTGGTTTTGCACACCCTCTGCGCCTGAGCTTGGGCTACCGCGCTACAGCACGGAGGGAATTTCTCTACCTCGTCCAAGGCGGACAGCCGTGGTATGTACGTATGTTGTGGTAAATTTGGCTTGATAGACATTGATTTTTTAGCAGGAACGTCTCAAAACGTAGATTTTTCAGTACCCTTGAGCAACCCTGGTGGTGTGCATGTACGTGTGGTGGTGTGTGTGTGGTTGTGGTGTGGAGGATGCGCTAGCTTTCACACATGTCCATCCTTTGGCGGTGGATGGTGCCTTCATCTAGGTGTGGGTGTGTAGTGTGTGTGTGTGTCTGAGTGGTACGAAACGGTTGTAACGGTAACGCCTCAAAACATAGACTTTGAAGTACCCTTGGGCAACCCTGGTGGTGTGCATGTATGTGGGATTGTGCTGTGTGTGTGTGTTTGTAGTGTGTTTGCAGTGTGTGTCTGGGTGGTACGAAAATAAATGGAGTGGTGTGGGGTGCAAGTGTGTTTATGTGTGGATCTTAAGGAGCCAGTGTCCCCCCACCTTCCCCCACCCACCCCCGCCCACCCACCCACAAAAAACAAAAACAACTGAACAAAGTACCATGCACAACCTCTTGGCTAATTTGTTGTGTGGCTGTGTGTGTGGTGTGTGTATGAGTAGGGCGAAGTTTGCGTGTGTGGCTGTGTTAGTGGCGTGTGGATGAGTATGGTGAAGGGTGTGTGTGTGGCTCTATGCGTAGTTGAGTAGGGTGAAGTGTGTGTGTTTGTGTGTGTGTGTTGACAGCATCCCAACAGCCAGCATGTATATGTGATAATATTAAATTGTACCACATCTGTACTTCTGTACTATACTATACTATACTATACTATACTATACTATACTATACTATACTATTACATTGTCCCACATCTGTACTTCTGTACTTCTCCCATACTGCTGATGCAGTGCAACTGTACATGCAAAAGCAGCTACCGATACTGTAGCTTCTGACACAGCCAGCATGTTTATACGATACTAGTATGATGTCCTGCAGCTGTAATTATGTACTGCTGATGTACTGCTGACGTACTGCAACGTTACCTGCAGGAGCAGCTACCGATGCAGTAGCTGCCGGCACAGCCAGCATGCTTACACGATACTAGTATGATGTCCTGCAGCTGTACTTCTGTACTTCTTTTGTAGTGCTGCTGTACTTCAACTGTACCTGTAAGAGCTACCGATACAGTAGCTTCCGGCACAAACAGGATGTTTATACGATACCAGTATGACGTCCTGCAGCTGTACTTCTGTACTTCTATTGTAGTGCTGCTGTACTTCAACTGTACCTGTAAGAGCAGCAATTGTGTCGGTATCACCTCCATAGTGTACCGCCGCCATGACGGCTGTTTGTGGCTTGGACCAATGGAAGCACATGGCCAAGAGAGCACAAGAAACTGCGTCAGTTGCCTTGATCTGGAACCCCTCGCCTGCAGGTGTGTGTGTGTGTGTATGTGAGTGTGTGAGCGTGATTGGTGTGTGTTTGTCTTTGTGTGTGTATGTGTGTATGTGTGAGCGTGATTGGTGTGTGCTTGTGTGTGTGTATGTGAGTGTGTGAGCGTGATTGGTGTGTGCTTGTGTGTGTGTATGTGAGTGTGTGAGCGTGATTGGTGTGTGTTTGTGTGTGTATGTGAGTGTGCGAGTGTGATTGGTGTGTGTTTGTGTGTGTGTATGTGAGTGTGTGAGCGTGATTGGTGTGTGTTTGTGTGTGTATGTGAGTGTGTGAGCGTGATTGGTGTGTGTTTGTGTGTGTATGTGAGTGTGCGAGTGTGATTGGTGTGTGTTTGTGTGTGTGTTGTTGAGTTGTGGAGCGTGATTGGTGTGTGTTTGTGTGTGTATGTGAGTGTGCGAGTGTGATTGGTGTGTGTTTGTGTGTGTGTATGTGAGTGTGTGAGCGTGATTGGTGTGTGTTTGTGTGTGTATGTGAGTGTGCGAGTGTGATTGGTGTGTGTTTGTGTGTGTGTATGTGAGTGTGTGAGTGTGATTGGTGTGTGTTTGCGTGTATATGTGAGTGTGCGAGTGTGATTGGTGTGTGTTTGTATGTGTGTATGTGAGTGTGTGAGCGTGATTGGTGTGTGAGTGTGTGTGTGTTTGTATGTGTGTATGTGAGTGTGTGAGCGTGATTGGTGTGTGTTTTTGTGAGAGTATGTGAGTGTGTGAGCGTGATTGGTGTGTGAGTGTGTGTGTGTGTGTTTGTATGTGTGTATGTGAGTGGTGTGACGCATTGATGGTGTGTGTTTTGTTGTTGTGGATATTGTGTGTCTGTTGTGTGAGTGTGTGATCATGATTGGTGTGTGTTTGTATGTGTGTATGTGTGTGTCTGTGTGTGAGAGTGTGATCATGATTGGTGTGTGTTTGTATGTGTGTATGTGTGTGTCTGTGTGTGAGAGTGTGATCATGATTGGTGTGTGTGTGACTGTGTGCCTTCATCTGGAATCCCTCGCCTGCAGGTGTGTGTGTGTGTGTTTGATGTGTGTGAACCGCGTGTCTAAACAATGTGTGTGCATATATTTGATGTGTGTGAACCGTGTGTCTAAACAATGTGTGTGTGTGTGTTTGCTTGGTGTGTGTTTGTTTGGTGTGTGTTTGCATGATGTTTTGTGTTCTGTGTGTGTTGGGATTGGTGTGGGGAGTAGAAACATTATCATGTGCACAATGCCAATAGCAACAAGAGCAGTCATCTGTTGCTTCTTTGATCTGGAATCCCTTGCCTTCAGGTGTGTGTGTGCGTGTGTGTGAGTGTTTGCTTGGTGTGTCTGTGTGCCTGTGTGTGTGCATGTGTGTGTTTGCTTGGTGGTGGGGAGTAAGAAACATGTATGAGGTGCACATGACCAAGAGAGCACAAAAGACAGCATCTGTTGCTTTGATCTGGAATCCCTTGCCTTCAGGTGTGTGTGTGCGTGTGTGTGAGTGTTTGCTTGGTGTGTCTGTGTGCCTGTGTGTGTGCATGCGTGTGTTCGATTGGTGGTGGGGAGTAAGAAACATGTATGAGGTGCACATGGCCAAGAAAGCACAAGAGGCGGCACCAGTTGCCTTCATCTGGAATCCCCCGCCTTGAGGTGTGTGTGTGCGTGTGAGTGTGTGTATGTGTGAGTGTGTGTGTGTGTCTGTGTGTGAACGGTGTGTGTAAACAATGCGTGTGTGTGTGCATGTGTGTGTTTGCTTGGTGGTGGGGAGTAAGAAACATGTATGAGGTGCACATGGCCAAGAGAGCACAAGAGACGGCGCCGGTTGCCTTCATCCCAAATCCCGTGCCTGCAGGTGTGTGTGGTGTGGTGGTGTGTGGTGTGGTGTGTGTGAAGTGTAAACAAATGTGCCTGTGTGTGTTTTGCTTCTTTTGGTGTGGTGTGTGTGTGGTGGTGTTGTGTGTTTGTGTAAACAATGTGTCTGTGTTTGTTGCTTGGTGTGTTAGTGTTGTGTGTGTGTTGTTGTGGTGTGGTGTTGTGTGTGTAGGGTTGTGTGTGTGTGTGTGAGTGTGTGTGTGTAAACAATGTGTCTGTGTGTGTTTGCCTTGGTGTGTGTGTCCTGTTGTGTGTTGTGTGGTGTGTGTGGTGTGTGAGTGTGTGGAAACAATGTGTCTGTGGTGGTTTGCTTGGTGTGTGTGTGCTGTGAGTGTGTGTGTGTTGTAAACACTGTTTCTGTTCCTGTTGTGTTTGGCTTGTGGTGTGTGTGGTGTGTGGTGTGAGAGTTGTGAGAATTTAAAAACCAATGTGTCGTGTGTGTTTGCTTGGGGTGTGTGTGTGGTGTGTGTGTGTGGTGTGTGGTGAGTGTGTGTTGGTGTAAACATGGGTCTCGTGTGTGTTTTGCTTGGCTCAGCTGGTGTGATGTGTGTGTGTGTGTGTGTGTGTGGTGTGTGTGTGTGTGTGGTGTGCGTGTGCTGTGGTGTCCCCCCTGTGTCTGTGTGTGTTTGACTTGGTGTGTGTGTGTGTGTCGTTTGTGTGTGTCGTGTTGCTGTGGGTCCCACCCCTAGTGTCCTGTGTGTTGCTTGGGTGTGGTGGTGTTGCGTGTGCGTGTGTGTGTGTGTGATCCCCCCTGTGTCGTGTGTGTTGTTGCGTTGGTGTGTGGTGTGTGTTTTGATGTGTGTGTGCGTGTTGTGTGTTGTCCACCATGTGTCTGTGTGTGTTTGTCTTGGTTTGTGTGTGTGTGTTGCGTGGTGTGTGTGTGTAAACAATGTGTCTGTGTGTGTTTGCTTGGTGTGTGTGTGTGTGTGTGTGTGTGTGTGTGTGTAAACAATGTGTCTGTGTGTGTTTGCTTGGTGTGTGTGTGTGTGTGTGTGTGTGTGTGGCGGTGTTGTTTGTGTGTCCCCCACCTGTGTCTGTGTTGTGTTTGCTATGGTGTGTGTGTGTGTGTGTTGCGTGTGTGTGTGTGTGTGTGCGTATGTGGTGGTGTGTGTTGTGTGTGGTGTCGTTGTGTGCCGTGTGTGTGTGTGGTCACCCCCATGTGTCCTGTGTTTGTTTGCTTTGGTGGTGCGTGTCTGTGTTTGTGTGTGTGTGTTGTGGTGACGTTCGTGTGTGTGTGTCCCCCATGTGTTCTGTGTGTGTTTGCTTGGGTGTGTGGTGTGGTGTGTGTGTGGTGTGTGTTTGTGTAGTGTGGTGTGTGTGTGCCTGCTTGCTCCCCCCTCTGTCTGTGTGTGGGTTATGCCTGGTTGTGTAGTGTGTGTGTGTTGTGTGTGCGCGTGTCGTGGTGATGTCCCCCCTGCTTCTGTGTGTGTTTGCTTGGTGTCGTTGGTGTGTGTGGTCCCCCGTGTGTCTGTGTGTGTTTGCTTGTGTGTTGCATGTGTGTGTGTGTTTTGTGGTGTGTGTGTGTGTGTGTGTGTGTGTCGTGTGCTGTGTGTGTGTGTGGTTGTGTGGTGCGTGTGTGTGTGCGTGCTGTGGTGGTCCCCCCTGATGTCCTGTTGTGTTTGCTTGGTTTGTGTGGTTAGGTTTCTGTGGTCTGTGTGTGTGTGTTGTTGTGTGTGTGGTGTTGTCGTGTGTGTCCCCCCCTGTGTGTGTGTGGTGTTGCCTTATGTGGCTGTGGTGTGTGCGGTTTGTGTTGTCCCCCTGTGTCTGTGTTTGTTTGCTTGGTGTTTCTGTGGTGTGTTTCTTGGTGCTTGGTCGTGTGTTGGTGTGTGTGTGTGTGCGTGTGTAAACAATGTGTCTGTGTGTGTTTGCTTGGTGGTGGAAAGTAAGATAAACGTATCAGGTGCACATGGCCAAGAGAGCACAAGGGACGGCACAGGTTGCCTTAATCTGTGTGTGTGTGTTTGCCTGCAGGTTTGTGTGTGTGAGCGTGATTGGTGTGTGTGTGTGATTGGTGTGTGTGTTTGCCTGTAGGTTTGTGTGTGTGGTTGGTTGTGCTTGGTGGGTTGTTTCCTTGCCTGTTTGGTGTCTGTGCGTGTGGGGCTTGCGTGGTATTGTTTGCCTGCCCGGTTTGTGTGTGTGAGTGGATTGGTGTGTGTGTTTGCCTGCAGGTTTGGTGGTTGTGCACGGATTGATGTTGTGTGTGATTGGTGTGTGTTTGCCTGTAGGTTTGTGTGTGTGGGCGTGATTGGTCTGTGTGTGTTTGCTTGGTGTCTGTGTGTGCCTGTGTGTGTCTGTGTGTGTTTGCTTGGTGTATGTGTTTATCTGTGTGTGTCTGTGTGTGTTTGCTTGGTGTCTATGTGTGCCTGTGTGTGTTTGCTTGGTGCATGTGGGTGTGTGCTTGGTGTCTGTGTGTGTGTGTGTGTTTGATTGGTGTATGTGTGTATCTGTGTGTGTTTGCTTGGTGTCTATGTGTGTCCGTGTGTGTGTCTGTGTGTGTTTGCTTGGTGTATGTGTGTGCTTGGTGTGTGTGCGTGTGAGTCTGTGTGTGTTTGCTTGGTGTGTGTGTGTGTGTGTGTGTCTGTGTCTGTGTGTGTTTGCTTGGTGTGTCTGTGTTTGGGTGTGTTCCATATGTACGTTGAAAAAATTGCAAAACAGAAGTGGAAAAACAGAGGAGTGGCGATATAATCGGCGGCTCACCTAATTCCTTGGCAGTCTCCAGTTCCAGCCTCCACACATCTGACTCATACCCTAAACCCTAATCGGTGGCTCACCTAATTCCTTGGCAGTCTCCAGTTCCAGCCTCCACACATCCGACTCAACCATGGCAGCCCATCCCAACAGGGGATCAGGTCTTTCCATGTTAGTCAACTGCACCAGTTTTTGTAGGGTGTGTGTGCGTGGAGTTTTTCATTGTTGTGTGTGGTGGGTGTTGCGGGGGGGGGGGGGGGGGGGGGGGTGGGGTGGGGGGGGGGCGGGGGGGGGGGGGGGGGGGGGGGGGGGGGGGGGGGGGGGGGGGGGGGGGGGAGGGGGGGTGGGTGGGCTGGGGGATCTTTTGTGTGTGGGGTTGTTGTGTTGGAGGTGTTTGTGGTGTGGGGTGTGTTGTTGTGTGTGGGTGGTGTGTGGGGGTCGGAGGGGGGATGCGGGGAGGATGTGGCGGGGGGGAGGGGTGTGGGGGGGGGGGGGGGGGGGGGGGGGGGGGGGGGGGGGGGGGGGCCGGGCGGGGCGGGGCCCAAGGGGTTAAGATTCTGGGGCTTCACCACTATAATTATCAGGTGGGGTGTGAGTTGGGGGTACAATACAATACAAGATCAATACATACAATACAAATTCAATACAATACAAACTAATACACTACAATAACAAGGGTACTTCCATTGAACCAATTGGCCAGCAACTTAAGCGCCACTTGAAAAAATAAACTGCGCTTTGTAATGCAAAAACTCAAAAAATGGCTTGCGCCCCACATGGGTTTGCAAAAAATTTCGCAACGTTGCAGTGGGGGCTCCAAAAAGTCAAGCCGCGCCAGAAGGGGCGCAAAAGCGCGGCGCTTGGGAGAGTACCCTATTCAATACACTACAATACCCTACACTATAATACCTACATACACTCTGCAACTACAAAACCTAACATACAAACATGTATGATAAACGCCCTGGTGGGGCTTGGTGTTAAGGGAGCCCGTCGTAACTCGGGTGAGAGCGGTCTCCTACGCCCACTGGACAAGCTACCATCGCGGTTGACACGACCCATGCAACGCCAAGAGCGACCGAAGGAGGGGTCGAACCCCCGACTCTTCATTCTTCAGCGATCTGGTCTACCACTAGACCATTGTAAATCACTGAAAGAGGCTAATACACTCCACTCCACTCCACTCCACTCCACTCCACTCCACTCCAATACACTCCACTCCACTCCACTCCACTCCACTCCACTCCACTCCAATACACTACACTACACTACACTACACTACACGACACGACAATACACTCCAATACACTCCAATACACTACACTGCACTACACTACACGACATGACACGACACGACACTACATTACATTACATTACACTACACTCCAATACACTCCAATACACTCCACTCCACTCCACTCCACTCCACTACAATACACTCCAATACACTCCAATACACTACACGACACTACACTACACTTGGATCAAGGCATAGGTTAGGCTCCTCAGGTCTGGGGAGTGGGTGGGGGGAGGTGTGTGTGTGTATTAGGTTGGCAGGTGAGTGGGTGTGGGTGGGGGGAGGTGTGGGTTTTAGTAGGCAGTGAGTGGGTGTGGGTGGGGAGTGTTTGTGGTATTAGGTTGGGCATGTGGTGGGTGTGGTTTGGGGGGAGGTTGTTCGTGTATTAGTTGGCAGTGGTTCAGGTGTGGGGGGGGTGGGGGGAGGTGTGTGTGTGGTATTAGGTTGGCAGGTGGGTGGGTGTGGGTGGGGGGAGGTGGTGTGTGTGTATTAGGTTGGCAGGTGGGTGGGTGTGGGTGGGGGGAGGTGTGGTTGTGTGTGTATGAGTTGGCAGTGGGTGTGTGTTGGTGGGAGGGAGGTCGTGTGTTTGTATTAGGTTGGCAGGTGAGTGGTGTGGGTGGGGGGTAGGTGTGTTTGTGTATTAGTTAGGCAGTTGGGTGGGTGTGGGTGGGGGAGGTGTGTGTGTGTATTCGGTTGGTAGGTGGGTGTTGTTGTGTGTGGGGGGCAGGTGTGTGTGTGTATTAGGAGGTTGCAGGGTGGGTGGTTGGGTGGGGGGAGGTGGTGTGGTGTGTATTAGCTAGGCAGGTGAGTTGGGTTGGGGTGGGGGGGAGTGTGTTGTGTAGTATGAGCTAGGCAGGTGGTGTTTGTGGTCGGGAGGGTGTGTGTGTATGAGGTAGGCATGTGGGGTGGGGGTTTGTGGAGTGAGTGTGTGTGTATGAGGTGCAGGTGGTGGGTGTGGGGTGGGGGGGAGGTGTTGTGTGTTCTATTATGAAGGTTGGCATGTGTGGGTGTTGTGTTGGGGGGAGGTGTGTGTGTGTGTATTAGGTTAGAACACAGTGTGGGTTGGGTGGCGGGGTGTGTGTTGTAATTCGGTATGCATGGTGGGTGGGTGGGTGGGGGGAGGTGTTTGTGTGTATTAGGTAGGCAGTGGTGGTGTGGGTGGGGTGAGGTGTGTGTGTGTGTATTAGGTTGGGCAGGTGGGTGGGTGTGGGGTGGGGTGGAGGTGTGTGTGTGTGTATTAGGTGGCCAGGTTGGGGTGGGTTTGGGGGGGGGAGGTGTGTGTGGGTGCTTAGGTTGGCAAGGTGGGTTGGTGTGGGTGGGGGGGATGTGCTGGTGTGGATTAGGTTGGCAGGTGGGTGGGTGTGGTGGGGGGATGTGGGTGTGTGGTGTAGTTAGTTTGGCATGTTGGGTGGTGTGGGTGGGGGGAGGTTGTGGTGTGTGTATTAGGTTGGCAGTGGGGTGGGTGTGGGTGGGGGGAGGTGTGTGTGTGTATTAGGTAGGCAGGTGGTGGGTGTTGGTGGGGGGAGGGTGTGTGTGTGTAGTATGTTGCGAGGTGGGTGTTGTGGGTGGGGGAGGTTGTGTGGTGTGTGTATTAGTTGGCAGGTGGGTGGGTGTGTGTGGGGGGATTTGGGTGTGTGTATTAATGGTTGGCAGTTGGGTGTGGGTGGGGGAGGTGTGTGTGTGTGTGTATTAGGTCGGCAGGTGGGTGGTTGGGTGGATGATTGTACGGGGGGCAACCTGAGGTTGTGTGGGGAGTGGTGTGGTGGACGCCCTTGAGGGGAGTACCAATAAGTCCTGTTCCCAGAATTTGCCCGGCATCGTCACAAGTGCCTTTGGATCAAGGCATAGGCTAGGCACCTCAGGATGTGGGGAGTGGGTGGGGGGAGGTGGGGATGTGCGGTAGTTAGTTAGCCAGGGGGGTGGGTAAGTGGACGGGTGGGGCACCTAGGCTCGGTGAGTGTGTTTGGCTCCCTGAGGGGATACCAATGACCTGTAGACGCCAAAGTAATTGGTAGCCAGGCGCTTTCTGAGTTACTTTGGATCAAGCATAGGTCTAAAGGCATCTTGTTTTTTATTTCAGATTTCTGTAGTCCAGTTGAGTATTACGTGGCTACCTCAACCCTAATTTTCGGATAGTGCGTACCATTGGAAGAGGGCTCAAACGCGAACTGGGGGGTCGGGGTCACGTCACGATATCGGGGGGTTTCCCGGGGTGTGTAGTAATTCAACCGAACGGCGACGGAATGCGACGCGTCGTCGAAAAAATGAAGCCCTGTTAGGCACCTCAGGGCTGGGGAGTGGGTGGTTGATTGGGTGTTTATTGGGTGGGGTTGGTGTTTTTTGGGTGGGTGTTTAGTGGGTGGGTGGTTGGTGGGTGTTTGGGGTGTGTTGGAGTGTGTGGTGGGGTGGGTGGGTTTTGGGTAGGTTGGGCGATGGGTGGCGTGGTTGTGTGTGTGGGGGGCGTGTGTGTGTATTAGGTAGGCAGGTGGGTGGGTGGGGGGATGAGTGTATCTGGTGGGGCGCCTGAGGGCTGCGTGAGAGTGTGGTGGCGCCTGAGGGGGAGACCAATGAGCCTGGTGCCCCAAGTAATGTGCCAGGCATTGTCAGCAGGTAACTTAAAGACCAAAATCTTCATTTTTCGCGGAACCCAAATTGGCAAAATATATTACCCTGAGCGACACACAGGGACGCAATAAATGCTTACTAACAAATGCAATTAAATACAAATTAATACAAATTAAGAAAAGAAACAATACAAATTAACACAAATAAATACATATAAATACAAATGAACACAAATAAATACATATAAATACAAATTAACGCAAATGCATACAAACAAATACAAATAAATACAAATTAAGAAAAGAAAAAATACAAATTAACACAAATAAATACATATAAATACAAATTAGCACAAATAAATACATATACATATAAATTAACACAAATAAATACATATAAATACAAATGAACACAAATAAATACATAACAAATACAAATTAACACAAATAAATACATATAAATACAAATTAACACAAATAAATACAAATTAACACAACTAAATACATATAAATACAAATTAACACAAATAAATACATATAAATACAAAGTAACACAAATAAATACATTTAAATACAAATAAATACAAATTAACACCTCCAACGGGACGCACCTTTCCGTAAGCTTCCTTTACTATGCCAATCTTCTCAGTCATTTCTTCTGTGCGTGCCTGTGTATGTTGTGTTTGTTGTCACAGTCCAGGGGTAGGACAAAGAGGCTAGGGCAAGGGACTGGCCTAACCATGACAGGAAGACCTAACAAAAAAGCACTGAAAATACCTTGGCACTGAAAATACCTGAAATGGCACTGGAAATACCTGGGCACTGAAAATACCTGAAATGGCACTGGAAATCACTGAAATCACTGGGAAGGCACTGGGAAATCAATAAAAAGCACTGAAAAGCACTACAAATAACTGGAAATGCGCTGGAATAGCACTGAAAAGCAATGTCCGAGGCTTTGCATGACAGGTAATCGGATTCATTAATGATATAAATAGTAGGGTGCCCTAAGGGCCCCTGAGGTGGTCGGCCCAAGGGTTGAACTGAGGGCGAAGACGCGGCAGGCGTTTCTCAGAACCTAGCAAGGGCAGCCATGTCGCAATCGGAAGGGAGGCGAGTCGAAGGTCGCAAGACCAGTACGTGAAATGTGTTGTCAGATTGAGATTCTAGGAATTCGATTTTTTACGTTTTAATATATGCCCTCAATCATTAGCGCTTTCATCTAAGTCGACTAGGACTTCATTTCGACACAGCATTCAGCAACTTTCACGCCGCGGCAAACAGTCACGGTTGGTTGTAATTGTTTGACTCAGCTTCCTCCACAGCTTCGACGAGACCCAATCAACGAATTCCTGCCATTCCACACGGCCTGTTAGCGCCCATCTCATGCTCTATTTCAACCGCGTAGAACAGGCATAATAACTAACAATCTCAACGCCAACACGTTTTTTCGCGACCACATTTCTTTTCACATTGTACGACAAATTTCGGAATGTCGTCCATTTCGACCATTTTCCTAGTTCCTATTACATAGGTGCAGCCTACGGGCACAACCAAAGTTGATAGGCTTGGTGGCTAACAATCAGGGCATCCCGCCCCCACCCCCCCCCCCCCCCCCTTTTTCTTTCCTCCCCTCCACAACAACCCCAGATAACACACCCACACACACAGACACACCACACACCAACAACACACAACAGCACACCCACCACACACACAACAACAACACACACAC
>JACBWV010000059.1:98082-167704 GCA_013435795.1 Chlamydomonas sp. ICE-L
AAAACCATGTGCAACCAACCCCGCCTTGACATCCATACTCCAAGACCTGGGTTGCCTGTTTCAACATTAAAGAGACTGATCAGTTTGCAAAAGGGAACACCCGTTAGGACCAAGTACCCTTAAGCCTCCGGCTGGTGCCCGTACAGGTCCAGACCAGGTTCTAGCTTAGCATTCAAACTGCAGTCTTGATGTCCCGCTGCCGAACAAACATTTTGTTTGTTCTTCCTATGAGTATGGCAGCCCGGACACCCTAGACTGGCTTTAGAAGAAGAACGGAAGGCATATACTCAGAAAGTCCAGCCCAGGACGCGCAGAAAACCACGGGACCACAAAACGTGCCTTGACAGCGGATTAGAACCCCATTACCCCAACCTTCTTCACAAATAACCACCTGCCAGACAGGATCCTCTGCTTAGGAGGCTGTGGAGTGAGTGCACAAGTGCCATGGGCATGTAGGGACGCCATCTCATCCTTCATAGCAAGGAGCCATTGATCCCTGTCAGGGTTGGAGGGAAGCATGGCAGCTTTGTAGGTTAGTTCAGTGGAAGTGGAAATGTATGCTCCACGTACAAGCAGTTACTGTACATGAGCAGCGGGGATATCAGCAGTAACAGCGTATCAGCAGTAAACCGGTAGTATAGCCCCAGTGCAGAACTACTGCCTGGTAGAACAGGGCCGGCCTTATTTGCCTCTATACCAACGAAGCCTGGGTCGACTGGAACACCCCAGCCATACGCAGTATCGGAGCCCGACCAGTGTTCCAGATCATCACTTGCACTATCGGCAACGGCTACATCGTCGCATGGGCTTGACCCGAATGATCCACCAGGGATGGCAGGAGGCGAAGGGGTTATCAACACCTGCGAGCCATCCGAGGTGGTCGGAGGTTGGCGACTATTAGGCAATGGACCTGATCCAGGTACCACTATGATCGAAGGCTGTCGTAATCCTGAAGCTTCACCGACGAAATGTGGCGCAGAGGAGGGCCTGGCGACCCCCTGAGATTCGGCTAAGATTTTACCTGAAGGAACTGCAGAATCTCGCCCGCCCAGTGCCTTCACACGCAATGCAGCACCATCAGCCCCTGACCTGGGACGCAAGGTCATCCCATGAGCAGGGCAGCGGTCGACAATTGGGGTTAGCAAAGGGTCTAAGGAATAGACCGCAGGACTCAGGCATATGTCCGTTGATAGCGGCAGGGATGCGAGAAACATACGGAGACCCGTCATAGGGAGATAGCCCAGGAATACAGTTATGATCAAACTGCTCATAGAAGAGTACATCACGACTCTCTACTACCTGGCGCAACTTAGGAACCCAAACAAAATAACCCTTGACTCACCAGAGAATACCCAACCAGTCTACCAGATAACGCCCTTTCGTCCAGCTTGTTGCGCTTCTTCCCATTGACTAACGTAACGTAGCAAGGGCAACCAAACACGCGCAACAACGACACATCAGGCATAACCCCAAAGAAAAGCTCATGAGGAGTCTTATCTCCCTGATTGGGCAAGCGATTACGAAGGTAACAAGCAGCTAGGAAGGCATAGGGCCAGAAAGACTTAGTTAGTTTAGACTCCAGGTGGATGCTCCTAGCTATAGACTGTAAGACCCCATTGTACCTCTCCACAGTTGCATTCTGCTGTGCAGTGTATGCCAAAGATAACTCATGCACTGCCCCAACCGATATCAGCCAATCCTCAAACCACTTTACTATAAACTCCTTAGCCCTGTCAGATCTCAGACACTTAAAGGCAAACCCGTGCAGCTGATTCATCCATCTGAGGATGATAGTTTGGACTGCTAAGAGAGCTTCATCCCTGGTCCTCAAGCACAATACCTCAGCATAGCCAGAGTATTGGTCTGTGAGGCACAGAATATAAAACTCCCCACGCAGACCCCTAATATGAACCGGCCCCATGATGTCCAAGTGA
The DNA here is from genome assembly GCA_013435795.1 of Chlamydomonas sp. ICE-L. Classification (NCBI taxonomy): domain Eukaryota; kingdom Viridiplantae; phylum Chlorophyta; class Chlorophyceae; order Chlamydomonadales; family Chlamydomonadaceae; genus Chlamydomonas; species Chlamydomonas sp. ICE-L. Next base: position 100,017 of record JACBWV010000059.1, read on the forward strand.
AGGCGTTGGAGAGGTGCACGGATCCTAGTTTTGCTTTCTTTAGGAAAAGGGAGACGTTTGCCCTTAGCCTTTGACAAGCATCACAAGGGATCTTAGCCAGTTTATGCACCTGTTTGAGTGAGAGGGGTAAGTTCTTAACCATACCCTTCTTGACAAGTCTGCGCATGGCATCAAAGCCGGGGTGACCCAACCGCCTATGCCACAGCCATTCAGGAGTGGTAGGGATAACAACTCCACCGTCCTCATCAACATCAAGTGCAAAAGCTGGGTAATCGTCAGCACCAAACAAACAGCCACTGGTGGTGTAACAAGGCCTACATGCAAACTTGTAAACACCATCACTGGAGGCAGGGAAGGACCAGAGAACAGAAGAGCCCTGAGTGGCAGTGCAACTAAGACTATCAAAAGAAACCTTGCAGTGGAGAGAATGAGCCACAGCATTTACTGACAGGAGGTTCACCTGACAGTGAGGTATGTAGAGAACATCAGTTAGAGTGATTGGTGTTGGTAACCAATCACTACATAACTCAATGGATCCCATACCTACTGCCCGTTGAACCACTCCATCACCAAATCGAACTGATGGCAGATTCGTAGGAACAGTAAACACAGTGAACAAAGACCTATCACCTGTGATGGACATTCCAGCTCCAGAATCCACATGCCAGACACCCTCAGACAGGCTCGGGCTACACACATGAGAGAACTTTGAGGTGCAGGAGAATAGGACAGAGCTTACCTCCTACTTCTGCATAGCAAACCCATGAATTTGAGCCTGCAAGGAGGACATTTGCCTTGGAGTGAGGTGACCTGGAAGGGCCAGGTTAACAGGCAACGGTCCAGGACGCGTTGCACCATCACGGACCCTTTGCAGGTGCGGGTACTTCGTCCAGCAACGTTCCTCCGAGTGACCATCCTTGTGGGGGCATGGTCCCCAAGTGCATTCCAGGCGCCTCTTGTTAGACCCAGAACCACCACCAGTTTTCTGCCGCCGCGGAATTGCAGCATTAGCAGGATACTGGGGAGTGTTCCGGGACCAACCAGGGTGCCTGGAATCCGACTGAGGGAGCGCTATGTTCAGAATGTCTAGCTGCCTATATTCCTCTAGACAGGACCAGTACTCAACAGGTTGCTGGTTGTATAGCATGATACCATACTTAATCCGCAGCGATTCGAAACGGGGCAGACTCGCACCTTGAACTATGATGCCCATGGCGTGACACTGAGTCTGCGGAAACCCAGCACTGCGGAGGTCAGTGCACATACCGCGAACCCGACGAAAGAAAGCGTCAACCTGCTCATGAGTGCCCATGACCGAAGCAAGATACTCTTTCAGCAAGAGAGGGACACGAGAGGCAAGGGCATCAGACTGCTGCCTCCGGATATGCAAAAAGATATCCCGAGGTGAAGCAAAGTCCTTATATACCTTGACTAGGGCATCCGTCATGTTGGCAAGCATCATGGATAAGATCATGAACTCTTGGCGGGGCAGGGTAAGCGCACTGAAACCCAACAGTGCAGGATCGACACTAGACTCACCATGAGAGGCCGAAGTTCCAGCAGCAGGAGGAGCAGACCAAGGAGCTAAAGACGCACGAATCGCCAGAAAATACTCAGCAGCAAGACCAGCGTCATAGGCGCGCTGGTCATCTAAGTTCCTGATGAGATCTAGGGAACGCGCAACACCCACAATGAGCTCGAAATCAGGACGAACAGGACAGAAAGGGAGGGGCACCTTCACAAACTGGTAACCTCGCAGGTCATTGTTCCTACGCCCAATGCCCCCAAAGGTCACACCATTAGCAGGAGGGTAGTTAATCCCTGGCATAACCGGTCCCAGAAAAAGCCCGACACTCTAGACCTAGCTCAGAGTAAGCCATCACACGCCTAGGCCTAGGGCGACCCTTGCTATCAACCATAGCCTGAGTGGCTTTCATATCCAGCCTACCGTACAGAGTGCGGTCCAAGGAGTCCCCAGCATGTTGAGCTTGGCGGATAAGACGGCAGTCCTGCAGGGATAGACGCAGAGGATGTCCGCCATCGAGCAGATGCTCCCAGGAGTCGCATGACAGCGAAGGAGGCACATAAGGCGGAGGGCCAGGAGCAGGTGGCAGCTCCACCGGCGGAGGCGGGGGGTGGAGGGGGCTCCTGCGAAGGGCCAGCAAAGGATGCGCGGCCAGCAGTAGCAGCAGCCTCTCGAGCACGGAGTATTGTAGCCAGACAGACCTCGGTCCGGAGGCAAGGTGAAAGACGCAGACCTCTGCATCAAAGACGGCCTGGCCACCTCCGGGTGGACAGGTGGAAGGGGCGCAAGCAGAGGCGCAGAAGCGGGCTCAGGCTTATACTCCGGGGAAGGAGCAAGAGCAGGTGCCGACTGAGGCTCATACACTGGAGAGACGGTAGAATTGTGGAACACTCGAGTAGCAGTGGAAGGAGTACCTCCACCGAAGTCACCACTCAAAGCACTCTGCAGATCCTCATCATCATCATCATCCTCATCATCATCATCATAACCATCTTCACGGCGATGACGAGCAAGGTCTTCATAGTCGTAGTCAAAACGGGCATCAGGAGGTGGAGGCGCCCGTGCATACTGGATGATCTGAGTAGAAACACAGCAGAGACGCATCAGAACGTCCTCAACCTCAGGAGAGAGGCGTCGGACAGTAGCAGAAGGAGCCGCAAAGGTGGAGGATTGATTGGGGGGGGTTACTTCCACGATGGCGGAAGGACTCTCATGACCGCTAGCAGAGGCCGCTGGTGCACAAACATCTAGCCAATCATCAAGAGGGGCCGGGTCCTCCGTTGGAAGGACACGGTCGCAGCCATTGCTTATATTGACACTGCGCATCCCGCGCGACCAGGATTCACCATTCTTGTCATGGAGTTTCTCAAAATTAGCGGGAGGCCCTCGCGGAAGTTGCATCGTAAAGCAGTGGTAGTAAATGAAGGACCTTATAACCTATCAGCTTGGATAACACTCCGGAGAGTGGACAAAGTGTGGGCAGACACGCCAATCTATAAATGCGGAGACGAGAGTAGCATTACAAGCACTGGAGACCCTTCAAGGGGCACCAGTGGTGAAAGGAGGCGGCAGCCAGGAACCTAACAGGGTACAGGCTAGACCGGTGACGCAGCTGACAGGAAACTGTCACTAAGTCACTCAAGGATGACACAGTCTAAGGGAAGCTGTCACTACGGGAAGCTGGCACAGGACTGGGAGAGCCGATAGTTCTAAGGAAGTACAGAAGTAGTCACCAAGGCATAAAACGCGTGAGAGCACCGCAATTCATGCTGACAGTTCAGATCATCAACGCATTTTCTTTTATAGCCCTTCCTGTCACGGTTGTGCAAGTCTTTTAGCGAATTGGCCTACGGCTGGAACGTAACATACATACATATGCAGAATCCCGTTTCAGTGATACGATTGGTCTAGTGGTACATCAAATCGCTTAAACTAAGAAGGGTCGGGGGTCCGATCCCCCCTACAGTCAAACTTAGCGTTGCAGGTCGTTGTCAACCGCGATGGTAGACCGTTATGTGCCCGCGTACGACGGGTTCCTTCAATACCACGCCCCACCAGGCGTTATCATTAATTTTTCAAACTTTAACTTGAACTTGGTTTCAGCCAGCAATTTGGCTGCTCGCCGTCTTCGGCAGTAAAAAACATTATTACGGTAGAAGGTGAAGCGCGGAGCCCTGGGGGGATTGGGGGGATCGGGGTCGCACGGAGTCACGTATAAAACCGATAATAGTTCCACTTCACATGGTGCTGAAGATGCTCTTGGGACACCTCAGGCGTTATCATTACATATGCAGTCAGACAGACAGACAGACACGGATGTCCAAATATGAACTCTGCATCAAGTCAGACAGTTGGACAGGCCACCCACTTATCAAGTTCAAGAAGCCGTTCAAGTCTGTCTCCTCCAACAACAGAACCACGAACGTAACAAGCAGCTGTGAGGGACTACTGCACAAAAGAAGTGGGGATATGGCTCTCTCTTGTGTACATGTAAGGTGGTGGCGATGGTGGAAATGGTGATGGTTTGCATGTCACGATGGGACAAATACGTCAATTGCAGACTAAAGGACTCTAGTACGGTACGAGGCGGAGGTTAAGGGGGCCAGCCTGTTTGCTTGAACTGGGGCCAACCACCAATATGCAGGGTGTGTGGTGGTGGTGGTGGTGGTGGGGGGGGGGGGGGGGGGGGGGGGGCTGTTATCCCCTGAAAGGAGGGTTTAGGGACTGTTCCACGAGTCGCCTGCACGCGGACAATGGACTGTAATGAGACAGTGGCATGTGTGTGAAGTTTGTTGCAGAGCTTGAGGGCGGCTATTTTGGAGAATATAATGAATGCACTTCGATTTAGAAAGATTAGAGACATGTCCTTTACTAGTTATGCCTCCTTGGCTCCGCCTCTAACGACTATGGCAGGGAGCTTGTCTGCCCTAGTTGACAGGGGTAGTGGTGAATATTCGTTTGGTTGTATACTGCAGGCAGTTAGACGCCTGGAGAATCATGTTATGCAATCTTGTATCGATTCATCTTCTTCCTTTCCATGTGCTTGGGTCAGTGGAGACAAATTCTAACAGATTGCATGTTCTTTGAAAGAACTATGGCAATACATTCAATCGTAAACATCAAGTCATGCGGTGAATGTTCGTTTGGTCGAGGGTTGGTTTGGTGGGTGGTTGGTTGGGTTTGGGCGGGTTTGGGCTAACCTTCGGCTAACCCCCTTTGACGCGGCAGGTTAACGTCAAACCAAACCCAAACCTGTCCCGTGAAAAAAAGTAGGTCCCTCGTATGGAACAACTCAAGTGCGCCTACTATTTTGAAGTAGTGGCAACGCCATTCGAACTGAATCCACGGTGTCTCTGGTTCGTGTCTGGAGACCCACCTCCTGGGGTGAAATTCCTTTCACAACTAAAAAAAACTATTGTGATAAGGGCGGTCAGGTACTCAGGAACAGGTTGTTTTCCATAACAAAACAAAATAAACATGCAGTATGGTTAAAGCAGATCCGGGGGTGCTGGATCATTGAGTTTATCTGTGGCAGCACCTGCGCAGTACTAATGTTTTCTGTGTCAACATGATACTTTTTTTTTTTTTTTTTTTAGTTGTGAAAGGATTTTCACCCCAGGAGGTGGGTCTCTCGACACAAACCAGCGACACGGAGGATTCAGTTCGAATGGTGGTGCCACTCCTACAATATGCAAAGTAGGCGTACTTGAGGTGTCCCAAGAGCATCTTCAGCACCATGTGAAGCGAAACTATTATCGGTTTTATATGAGTGACTCGGTGCGGCCCCGACCCCCCCGGGGCTCCGCGCTTCACCTTGTACCGTAATAAACTAATACTGTTCTTTACGACCGTGGACGGCGACCAGCCAAATTGCTGGCTGAAGCTACGTAACCAAGTTCAAGTTTGAAGTAATAAGTAGTAAAAAAACTCCCAGGTATCAAGACTTCAGGAGGCCTTGGTGTTGACCAAGCTCAAGATACTCAAAGTGACTTACAACAGGGCCCAAGGGGGCAAGGGGAAGCGAAGAATTTAACGTGATAAGCTATACCATTCATGTATTGATCTATTATTTGTACACTGCATGACGACACTAAACTGCTCCTGCCAAACTCCAATCTTTCACAAGCTTTGGACCATAACCAGTATTTAACTGCCTAATCCACTTAGTATGCTCCCCGATTTCCGTGGGTATCGCAATCGCAAAGGGGGACTAGGCATTGGTAGACGGTGAGCAGCCTAGAGCTGGCTGAATAACCATCCAATCAATCTCCCACGACCACCGAACAAAGTTTGAGCAGCGAAACCATACCATACAACCAAACAACACATCACCCCCGGGCATGTAATCACGTTGCAGTAGCCAAATATGCTACCATATTTACCCTAAAATATACTTATAAACCCTCAAGAGGCTGCTGACCTCTGGAGAAACTGCCTAGCCTGGTAACCACTGCTCGGCTTGTCTGGCCACTGCAAACCCTGTCCGCTTGCTACAAGGTTAAATTTCCAGAAACCCAGCCTCTCCTCTTTCATATTTCCCAGCCTGCGTTCTTGGGCTGGATTACTCTTCCCGAGTGTGTCCCTTTCGTCACCAACCAGAGAACACTGAAAGGTTCAAGATTCAAGGTTAAATGCTCAACCAACACTACCACGCCACCATGCACCACACCACCAAACACCACTACGTCACCAACCATCACCAAGCAGTGGTCGAAGATTCAAGGTTGAATGTTCAACCACCACCACACCGGCAACCACCACAACACCGAGCAATGGTCGAAGATTCAAGGTTGAATGTTCAACCACCACCAAGCTGTTTGGACAAGTCTTTGAACCGTCTTAACCGCTTAGCATGCTTCTTGGTTTCCGTGGGTATTGCATGGGAGGGGGGGGGGCTTGGAATTGGAAGATGGTGAGCAACCCAGAGTTGGCTGAAAACCCATGTTACGATCCAATCCAAGCAAAGTCCACTGCTGAGTGTGGGTTCTCATAGCAGCTTCAGTCTATCAAATCCATTGTTCCTTTTTCAGGCTCCGTGTAGCATCTTCTAGGCAGCTCCTTTCACCCACCCTTGGGCCAAACCTGAAGCTAGCTCGTGCGTCTGGAAGCTGGCATAACAGTGTTTCCAATGCAGCTGTAACCTTCGGGCTTAAACCAGTTGCTGGCTAATGGAGCTAAGTGGAAGCTGCTACACGTGCTAAAAGAAACAGTGATCAAAACTTTGCTTCAGCACTGGCTGGAGCTATGCCAAGGAAGTGTGGAGGAACCGAGTGTCGATCAAGAATTGTTGCCAAAAATCAATGACATCTTCAACTTCAACGGTGCGACCTAGCGTTTTTCAAATCTGAACACAGTGCGTGACCCGAAGCACATCTTGAAATACAATGTCAACTACCTTGAAGTACAATGTGAACCACTTTGAAGTACTATGTGAATCATCTTGAAGTAAAATGTGAAACAAACATTCATATTGCTGAAGACATGTGCTTTACGTGTTCACGGCAAGTTAGGCATCCGAAAACAGTCAGACTCAAACGTTTAACTCCTGATCCAACCTCTTCATTTCACCCCCACCCATCCATCTTTCACCCTCACACACCCACCTACCTCTATCCTGACCAAAACCTATGGGTAGCAGGCCAGTTTTAAGCCTGATATATCAACAGCTTTAAATGCATACCACTGGAAGCACAAGGGCTGCAATCCCACAACTTCAACTGCTGCATCAACTCGTGGCTTTTCTTTTTAGCTACCAGCAACAGCTCCTAAGTAACTCCCCCAACTGGCTTTTCAACCTAACCGAATGCAACCTAGTGCGCCTTGAAGCTGACACAATCAGCTGTCCAGAACTGCTGAAAATATTGGGTGCATCTTGGTGGCTGGCTCATTGAGCTGCCTAGCAGCTGCTGTTCGTAGCCGAAAAGGAAAGCTACGCTTCAACTCCTACTGGACGACACACTTATCACCTTTAACAATTATGATGTCATCCGACGAAAAGCTAAGCACTCGGAACCAGGGCTTGGGTAAACCTCCGACATGCATGAACATGCCGGAACTACCTCCTGGCCGGCATGTTCGTTCATGTTCGTGCATATCGGAGGTTTACCCAAGCCCTGGTTCCGAGTGCTTAGCGTTTCGCAAGATTTCATCATAACTGTTAACCGTGATAAGGCATTTTTTTCTCCCGTGCAACGCGTCCCAAGTTGAGTGACTCGGTGCGACCCCAGTGCAACGTGCTGCCCCCCGAAACCCACAGAGAACGGGGGATCGGAGGGGCATTTCTGACTGGTTTAGCCAGACCCATGCGTCGCCATGCAGCAACGGACTGGCGACGCGTTGCACACAAAACCCGGTAACACTAACAGCACTGCAAACTGCCAGAAATATCCGCCCGGGATTCTGTGGTACAGACCACCGGGAGTCTCTCGCCATTTTTAAAGCAGTGCATGGCACTGCCTTGATCCACGCAAACATATTTCAAGATGTCCACAATCCTCGGCGCTGCCTTCATCTACACCAACCTCTACCACAACATCCTCCTCGACAATATCTGCTTCATACTGAGCAGCTCTGAGGCCATCTTTACAGCAGTGCATGGCACTGCCTTGAATCACGCAAACATATTTTACAATGTCTCCAATCCTCGGCACTACCTTGATCTACGCCAACCTCTACCACAACACCCTCCTCGACAACACTCTCCTGCTTTATACTGGGAGGCTCTGAGGCCATCTTTAGAACAGCGGATGACACTGCCTCGACCCACGCTAACCTCCACCACAACACCCTCCTCGACATGAACAAACTGAGACACTCTTGAGGCCATCTTCCATGCCTGAACTGCCTTGACCCACGCTGACCTCTATCAGAACACCCTCCTCGACATGAACATACTGAGACGCTCTGAGGCCATCTTCCCTGCCTGAACTGCCTCGACCCACGCAATCCTCTACCACAACACCCTCCTTGGCATGAACTGCCTCATACTGAGGCGCTCTGTAGCCATCTTCGGCACTGCCTTCATACACGCCAACCTGTTCCACGATGCCTCCTCCCCGAGGCCACTCCTGCCTTCATCTACACCACTGTTTTTTGTTCGTGCGACGCGTCGCAAATTGAGAGACTGTGCAACTCCAGTGCGGCGCGCTGCCCCCCAAACCTGGCTACAGACGCTGTTGCATCATACCAAGAGGCGCCATGCCCAACTGATTTGAGAAGTGTCCAGCGTTGTTTTGTTCCATTCCATCCTCTACCAAGATGTCCTCCTCAACCTGCGGATGTGGATATCGATATGGATGAGGATGTGGATATGGGTGTGTATTTGCACGTGTATTTGGAGGGGGAGTATACATATATAGAATGGAACACGCCCACTTGTGAATGATGACCCCCCACCCCCCACCCCACCCCACACACTCACCACCCAGCCCACCCTAAGTCATATAGCACAGTTTTAGGAACAACCTTGGATTTACCCCTGGAGAAAATGGGAAATGAGTGAGCAGGTCTTGGGCGCGTCGAAAGCGGCGCGGAAAAAATGGCTGGGAGTGTTGGCTATCGGAGCGACAGGTGGCAATGGAATCTAGTTAATCGAACCTAAGCCAGAGTTTACCACAGGGCCAGGGCCAGTAAGGACCAGGATTAACAATTGCGGACAACACGACAAACGGACAACGGGGTGACAATGGGGGCTCCCGGCCCCCCAGAAGGCTCCGCCAAAAATCAATTACCTACCTTAGGCATGGCGATGTCAATTGCGATGGTGGAACCCTTGAGGCGATGTGAGCCGTGAGATACCACCCTCTGTATTGCGGCCTCCGTCTCAAATGTAACAAAGCCAAAGCCACGGTGCTCAGCTTTGTTGTCCTTGGACTTGGGCATGTATACATCCATGACATAGCCGAATTTCATGAAGTACTCCTTGACATCAGCCTCGCTTGTTTCCTTGGTGAGCTTGCCAATAAAGATCCGGGGTCCAGCTCTGTGGGGGTGCCATGTTGATGGTGGATTGAGTTACTATGCAGTACAGGGAGAGGGGTAGAGGGGAGATAGAGGGTAAAGGGTAGGGGATAGGGGATAGGGGCACAGTGGATAGAGGGGGGGGGGGGGGGGGGGTAGAAGTAAAGGGTAGGGGATATAGTATAGGGCACAGTGGATAGAGGGGGGGTATAGGGTATAGGGCACAGTGGATAGTAGGGACAGTGGATAGAGGGGGCGGTATAGGGTATAGGGCACAGTGGATAGAGGGGGGGTATAGGGTTAGGGCACAGTGGATAGAGGGGGGGTATAGGGTATAGGGCACAGTGGATAAGAGGGAGGGGGGGGGATGTAGAGGTAAAGGGTAAAGGGTAGGGGATAGGGCACAGTGGATAGAGGGGGGGCGGGGGGGGGGCGGTAGAGATAAAGCGTAGGGGATAGGGGAAAGGGCACAGTGGATACAGGGAGAGGGGTCATATATAGAGGGCAAAGGGACAAGCAAAAGGAGGGGCGGAAGGTAGAGAAGGAATGAGCAGAGATGATGATTACTTGGGCAATGTTTCACTTCCATTGAAATTGACCAGATATGCAACAGATGACATAGCTGCTAAAGCAAGTGGGTTGTCTCATAGCTTTTCTTTTCCGGTCCGAGCACGAGCTTCTGGGCGGCTCCCTGAGCCAGTCACTGGGATATGCCCCAAGATTTCAACAGTATTGGAAAGCTGATTCAGTCAGCTTGCATATGCATTGCTTGACTTAAGGTTTGGCTGGTTAGCAAGCGAGGGGAGCTGCCTAGAAACTGCTGCTGGTTGCTGAAAAGAAAAGCCCTAGGTTACCTTTGACCAGCCCTACGGCAGCCTGCATCTGTTCAAGTTGTTAAGCAGATGTTCAGGGTTTTTAACTCCTGATCAACAACTACACATTTAACCAGTGATGGATATAAACAGGTGTTTCCTGATCAACAACGATACGTTTAAGCAGTGATGGATATGAACACGTGTTTCTGATCAACGACTATACGTTTAACCAGTGATGGATGTAAACAGGTGTTAACACCCCGACACCTGTTTAACAACCTGAACAGGGTGCAGGCTGCTGTAGGGGCAGGCTGCACAGATTAATGACGCTCTCAATTTGAGCACAGCGATACACACCTACACACACATAATGACTAATAATCCTTGATTCGAAGTATTGAACCTTATCTTTTCCCCAACCACGAACCAATCCGGACAATGCCCAATGAGTTAAACACAAGGCACTGTTTTTGACAGGACGCGCACCTGGCGTTGGCGATAGCTGGGTTTTCAGCACGCTTGAGCTGAGCAGAGACTAACCCTGCATCCAAGCTGCGCCTGCCGCATTGCTGCTGCTGCTGCTGCTGTTGTTGTTGATGCTGCTGGACAGCTGCAGCTACCATCAACTGCTGCATCGCTACAGCTCCCATTTCAGGTGTGATCACCTGGCCTCCTGCCAGGCTGGCACGCATGCTCTTGCTGAGGGCTGGATCAAAGTAAAGGAGAGGAGCAAGGATAGGGTCAGAACAATTGTGTAACTGGGCACTACATGGGCTTAATCAGGCCATTAATTTTACTATTATTCCAGTCCCTACCAAAATGTTTAGAAACGTATAACTAGCCCAGAAATAAATTACACATCAATACTTCAAAACTACACGAGTCAGCGCACTTTAACAATGTCTGGGTTCACAGCCCCTTGACTGTTTTGTACTGTGTATTCTAAGTCTATTTTCTGGATCATGTAGGTTATTCCAGGCTATTTCAGATTATCTCAGGTTATCTCAGGCTATTCCAGGTTATTTCAGGTTGTTACAGGTTATTTCAGCAAGAACAGGCAACAAGCTGAAGAGCATGACAGGTCTGACAGGCACGGTTTTTACTTGGGGCTTCGAGTAGTAACTTCTAGACAGCTTCTTTCACCCTCCCATGGGCCAAAGCTGAAGCTAGCTAGTGCGTCTAAAAGCTGGCGTGACAGGTATTCGAGCGCAGCTGTAATATTGGGGCTTGACTCAGTCCCTGGCTAATGGAGCTGGGTAGAAGCTACTAAAGTTGCAAAAATGATAAGTGTTGACAGAGTAGCCCACGCACCATTTGATAGAATGCTTGCTTGTATCTCAGCCGCGCTCATGTTGTGCAATCCAGGGTTAGAGCCCAAGGACTGCATGCTGTTGTAGCTCATGTCTGACAGGGAACACTGGCCAGGGTTACTGTTCTTGACAAAGTTCTGGAGAGAGGATGCAGCGGCGGATGCACTGTTCTGCAGGTTCATGTTCATGGCTAGCCTGGAGGCCATGGCTGAAAGGAAAAGCCAGAGGAGGGGATGTGGGGATGGGGATGGGGAAGGGCCAGTAGGACTGGTGTCACTGTGTGCGAAGGATGTAGGTGATGTGATGTGGGTGATGTGATGTGGGTGATGTGGGTGATGTGGGTAATGTAATGTGATGTGGTGTGGGTGATGTGATGTGAGTGATGTGATATGGGCGATGTGATGTGATGTGGGTGATGTGATGTGGGTGATGCGATGTGGGTGATGTGATGTGAGTGATGTGATATGGGCGATGTGATGTGATGTGGGTGATGTGATGTGGTGTGGGTGATGTGATTTAATGTGGGTGATGTGATGTGGGTGATGCGATGTGGGTGATGTGATGTGAGTGATGTAATATGGGCGATGTGATATGGGCGATGTGATGTGATGTGGGTAATGTGATGTGGGTGATGTGATGTGGTGAGGGTGATGTGATGTAATGTGGGTGATGTAATGTGAGTGATGTAATATGGGCGATGTCATATGGGCAATGTGATGTGATGTGGGCAATGTGATGTGGGTGATGTGATGTGGTGTGGGTGATGTAATGTGGGTGATGTGATGTGGGTGATGCGATGTGGGTGATGTGATGTGAGTGATGTAATATGGGCGATGTGATATGGGCGACGTGATGTGATGTGGGTGATGTGATTTGGGTGATGTGATGTAATGTGGGTGATGTGATGTGAGTAATGTGATGTGGGTGGTGTGATATTATGTGGGTGAGGTGAGGGGGATGATGTTGTGTAATGTAGGTGATGTGATGTTGATGATGTGGGTGATGTGATGTAATGTTGGTGATGTGTCGTTGGTGATGTGATGTTATGTTGGTGATGTGATGTTGGTGATGTGATGTGATGTTGGTGATGTGATACTGGTGATGTGATGTGGGTGATGTGATGTTGGTGATGGGGGTGATGTGATGCGATGGGGATGGGGATGATGGTGAGGTGCAAGTAGGACTGGTGCAACTGGGTGCGGAGGAGTAAAGTGGTTAGGCTAGACGGGACATGCCCATCACAATATAACATGAAGGGCTGGAAACAATCCGATCCCCTAGGCCACAAAAGAGTGATGGTTCGACAAGAAGGAGGGTTTACGCGCCTACCTTCAAAAACCTTGAAAGGATGAACAGTCTGGTCGCTACTCCCGGCAAAAGTGATGGGTTGGGCTTGTGGGAATTGATCACCTCAAAATGAAAAGGCTAAATAACTCCAAATACCATCTCCAATATATGCAAAACGCTAGACTGTGGCTCACACCTGACTGGTCCCCATGGTTTCCATACACAGTAACGTGGTCCAAACTGGATCGGCTGACGTGGTCCAAACTGGCACGGCTGACGTGGTCCAAACTGGCTCGGTTGACATGGTCCAAACTGGATCGGCTGACTTGATCCAAACTGGATCGGCTGACGTGGTCCAAACTGGTGCGGCTGGGAACACCACTGGGAACACCATTGAGGTCACTCTCCTCTGAAATAGCGCGCAGTTGGCTGTAGCTACTGTCCACACCACCAGGGAAGACATGCATGATGCTGGTCAGTCCAGGCCCGATGATGCCAGCACCTGCAGCACAGAGTCAAGGGGAGTCAGAAGCTGGGCAGCAAGCCACAGTGATGGTGTTTAAACTCACTTAATGGCTACCCCACCCATCCATGCACCAGCCATCCTGCCTAACATGCTGCCCCTTCCCATGCATGCCGCATCCCATGGAATACATTTGTGACATGACAGGTCTAACATGCTGGAAAACATACACTTATTGTAAGGCCATCCGAGGTGGACTGGTGACGAGTTCATGAATTGCCCTCACACATGGCATGTTAGGTTAGGGACATGCTGGCATTTGGACCATGGACTCACCATTGTCAAACGATCTACGCTGATCGTTAGACAGAGGTCGCTTGAACATGCCCTGCAAATTAGAATTCTCCTCCTTCGGAGTGGCCCTGTCGATAGCTATTTCATGTCCGTTCATCCAGTGCTTGATCGCCATGACCTTTTCCACAGAATCCGGGGATGTGAAGGTTACAAATCCGATTCCGCGGTAGCCTTGCTTGGAATGGTCCCGAGGCATGTAATCGTCCTGGAGCTTCCCAAAGCTCTCGAAGTAACCCCGAAACTGGACTTCAGTAACTGACGGCGGAATCCGAGCAACGAAGATTCTCGTGGTCCGAGGAATGGACGTCTCACCCTGCAAGGAATGATGATGGCATAAATGTTGCGACTTAAAGCAATTAGCCACCGGACTGCCGCTGCCGAGTTGGACAAGGCAGGCACTCCTTCCCTCTGGCAGACTAGCAAGACCGACGTGCCAGACTATCCAAGAAATTCGGGAATGTGGTGTGATAGCAGGAGACAAGAAAAACTTAGCACACGCAGGATGCCCAAATACCTCACTGTGGGGGCTGTTCTCACGACAACCAAGATCTCGCCAAATTTACCTTGGGGAGAGCAGCCTTTGCTTCACAGCGCCTTCCGTCTATCGAATGCTCTGCAGCGAGGGCTACAGTTGCAGCTGATGTCTCATGGAAGGTGACGAATCCGAACCCACGCGATTTGCCTGTGTAACGATCCTTCATCACTTCAGCTTGCTCCAGCTCCCCAAACTTTGAAAAATACTCCCTCAGCGCATCCTCCCTACAAGTCAGTGCAAGACAGGTTCAGGGCCGCGGATGCTAGTCGCCTGTCGAGCAAATAAGCAAAACGTGTCTTAACTATGATAAAACCAGATGTGCTCACAGCAATTAACTCAGCCCAGTTAAGCGCAAGCGTTCTAGAATAGTGATGAACAAGGCAAATCAGCAGATTGCAATGTTTTCGTGGACAACGGGATTGTCGATGCAAGGAAGTGGCTTCAACCTACGTGGTGTCCCATGGGAGTCCTAGAATCGCCAGTTTCTTGGGATGTTCAACATCGTCTAAAGCGGTCCCAAGCTCTCCCATTGAAAGCGGCTCCATCGTTGTCATCTAGCCAGGAAGCTGGGCAGTAAGTGTGGTGGATAACGATCCTCCCACTGAGTTGCCACGCGGTGGTGACGACTTTCCGACAGATGACGAACGACTTCTGTAGGTAGTTGAAACCGAGCGAATTGACCCACTGATCAGTGTCTGATCAGCTACTCGGGAATACCTAAAACGAGGGTTCCATTAGGGTCTAGACGCGCTGGAAGCGGGAAGGGAGTCTTAAGCCGTGCTTCTGACTCTTAGGGCCGTCTAAACTCCTGAGATCATTTCTTAGGCTTCCAGTTACAAGGCACTCCGTGTTACGAGGTATTCATATACCACAATTGGTTTCGGAGCCTGGTCGCGCTTTCAAACCGCTCCACTCGCTTTACTCCCCCCCCCCCGACGTCCCCTCGAGCCCACCATCACCGAGTATGGCCTCTTCTTCAGCCCACGCTGCTGCGGCTCCACCTTCTGAGGTCCCGGATGTTGACGACATGGACCACGAGGAGCTCGTCCAGCAAGTCAAGGCTTGGGAGCTGCACGAGCTCTCCAAGGAAAAAAGAAAAGGCGCTGGAGGGCCGGCACCTTCGCCTCCCGACCTTTCAGCTACCGAGAAGGAGCTGAAGGAAGCGCGGATGGCTGTCATAGTCAATGGCAAGAAGGTCGCCACAAGGCCTGACTCCACGCCGCTTGGCAAGGCTGCCGCGCACGTTGCCCTAGTGGAGAAGGACAAGGTTATCGCTAGCCTCGAACTTCTTCACCATCACGAGGCCGAGGCCACCGCATCCAAGCACCTTGAGGAGATGGCTCGGCTCCAAATGCGAATGAGGGATGCCGAACAGGAGACACTTCGAGTTTCCGCTCTCCTGAAGGCCCAGCAAACGCTCCCCGCTGGACCACCTGATGGCCCCGCTGCTGGATCGCCTGCAACGCCCCCCGCCCCCGCCGGACAACCCGCGGCCCCCACAGCTGGACTGCCTGCGGGCCCCCCTGCTGATGGATCGCCTGCTGCTGGCCAGCCCGCTGCTGAAGCGCCCGCTGCAGGACCGCCCGCTGTTGGCCCTCCCGCTGGACCTCATTCGGACGCTTTAATGGCTCTACGTGCCCAGATTGAGCTGCTGGAGGCCAAGGCCAAAGTGGCTGAGCTACAAGCTGCGGCAGCTAAGGTAGAGTCACATGTTTTGCCCTTGGTCCCGAGGCCCTTAGTTGGCAAGTATGAACGTCCATCCCTTTGGACTGGGGTAGAAGACAAGAAGCTCCCGAGGGGTAGGATTTGGTGGAAGTTGCTAGAGTCATATTGCGCGTTGCACCATATGTTAGTACCATCCAACATACCAAACTTCTTTGGTGGGGTAGCTGCCGAGTGGCTAGACCACCTCATGACCGCGTCACCGGCCATTACGTGGGCTGAGATAAAAACTCAGTTCCTAAACTTCTATGACCCCTACCATGCTGACGACGACATCAATGCACGCCAACGGCTGCATGCCAACTCGATTCGGCAGACCTCGACGGTTAGGCATTACGCTATGGCTTTCCAAAACGAAGTGCGCATTGCCGGGGGTATGCAATTGGATGATCAGCTAGTTCTGTTTCGGTTTGGTCTGATTCCAACCATCGAGGCACGATGCCGCAGACGTACTGCTGCACAAGGAGGCCGATTTTCCTCTTTAGACGAGCTTGTCGAACATGCTGCTGCCATTGAAACTGAACTTGCTGCCACCAAAACACCAACCCCTACCTCGGCCATGTACGTTCAGGCAAAAGGCAAACGGCCTGGTGGACCTCACGAGGGGTCCACCCAGCACAAGCACAAGAAGGGCACGGCCCAGACTCCAGCTGCAACGGGCCCGCCGCCCATTTCCAGCCCTGCGGGACAGCTACAATTTGCTGAAAAGCATAAGTGGAAGCAGGCTGACGGTCAGCCCTGGACACCGGATGCTATTAAACTAGCTAAGGAGGGTAACTTGTGTTACAAGTGTGGTACGAAGCGCACGGCCGCTACAGCCACCGCCCCCTCCAAGTGCCCTAGCTGCCCTACCGTTAGGAAGTAGGATGTAGGTCTGCTTGTAGACATAGATAGGGAAGTTCTGTTTCAGTTTCCGTCCCCTACTATCTGTGTAACACCATCTACAGCACAGACCACATCCCCTCCTTGCCTTCCGACCCTGCCCCCGCCTCCTGCCATTCCATGCATATCTGCTTGCACAACAGCTTGTGTCCACGCGGACCAAGCTACCGCACACTTTGAGGCCACCCTATCGGGGGTATCTGGCAAAGTTCTCATTGACAGTGGAGCAGACTCTGTCTTCGTAGACGCAGAATTCTGTGCTAGGGCAAGTTTAGCCACCTTTACGGGCTCACCAGTCATGGTGCGGGTAGCTGATGGATCCCAAGTCCTCACTACTACGAGAACGAGTTTTGTCCTGAACTTAGGCAAACATAGGTCAGAAATTAAATCTGCTTATGTCCTCCCTACGCTAGGGCCCGGCACCACCGCACTTCTCGGAAGAAGTTGGATGATGCAGACGGGGTGCTGCATTGGTTTTGAAGAGACACGTCTCAGAGCCAGTTTCAAAATAGCTAAAAAGCATAAACGTAGAGTAGCAGTCGAACTGTATTCCAACCGACTCGAGTCGGAACCTCTCTCCATCAAGGAATTGGTTGCTTATACTTTGGCACGTATCGAATTTTTTGACACAGCACAGCGAAAAACGCCAGGAGTCCTGTCGAACAGAGCACTTAAAAAGTTTATCCGCAAATCAAAACAAAAACTCAATTGTTTCGAAGTCCTAGTCACATCAGTGGACCAAGACGACGATGCCTTTACAATTCGAATAACGGCAGCACAAGCAAACACGGTGCAACAAACGAAACACGAACGGATAATCTCGGGTTGCGAAACGGACTTTAAAAAGGTCTTCGCCCCGGCGGACAAGATTTCTGACCTTAGGGCTGACACCCCATTCGTATGCCCCCTCACGGAGACGGCATCCCCACAATTCTCTCGAGGACACAGGTTGTCCCCCGCAGAACTGCTAGAGGTCCAAAACCAAGTTAAAGACTTGTTGGCCAAAGGCTACATCAGCCCTAGCTCGAGCCCGTGGGGCGCACCAGTCCTTTTCATCGCCAAACCCGATGGCTCTTGGAGGATGGCTATCGACTATCGTAAATTGAACAAGGTCACGGTACCAAATCGCTATCCCCTCCCACGAATTGACGATCTGTTTGACTCAGTTCGAGGAGCTAGTGTGTTCTCAAATCTGGATTTACGTAATGCGTACCACAACATACAGTTACATGATTCAGACGTCCCGAAAACTGCATTCATAACCCCGATGGGACTCTATGAATTCAAGGTTCTCCCTTTTGGGCTAGCAAATGCACCCTCGGCCTTTACAAAAGTCATGAACACCGTGTTCAGAGATTTAATTGGCAAATTCGTCGTCATTTACTTGGATGATATTCTCATCTACAGCAGTAATGATGAAGAACACGAAAAACACATTCGAATTGTGTTACAACGTCTTGAAGATAACCACCTCTTTCTTAAACGAGAAAAGTGTTTCTTCTATAGACCGGAAGTCAAATACCTAGGGCATGTGCTCTCCGGTGAAGGCGTCCGAGTCAACGAAACGAAGGTGAAAGCAGTTGCAGATTGGCCCACACCTACCTCCTCGAAGGAAGTTCAGCAGTTCCTAGGACTCTCTAACTTTTTCAGAAAGTTTATCCAAGGTTACTCGACGCTCGCAGCCCCTCTAATCCAGATTTCGAATCTAACAGACAGGCCAGCACCGATTTCACCGAAATTGAAACCGCCAGGACTGACAAAATCACCGACGGTGACACCAAGTCCGAAACCACTCGGAAAACGACAGGCAGGGCTCAAGGGACCTGCATTTCAAAATGTTTGGACCCAAGCCTGCCTGGAGGCATTCCTCGGCATCAAAGAAAGTCTTACGAAGGCTCCTTTGCTTGCACACCCTGACCCAGCGAAGGACTATCGGGCGGTAACCGATGCTTCTGTCGTTGGTACAGGGGGCGTTCTCATGCAAGATGGGCGACCCATCGCGTACCACTCTCACAAATTCTCAAGCGCTGAACGAAACTACTCCACGGGCGAGCAAGAATTACTCGCAGTGTACTTGGCCTTGAAAGAATGGCGATGCTACCTCGAAGGTTGCACTGGCAAGTTCGAACTTGACACCGACCACGAACCCCTCGTCTACCTTGCAAATCAGCCCATGCTGAGCAGAAAGCAGGCACGATATCTTGAGTTTTTCTCGCGCTTCACGAACATGAAGTGGGCTCATATCGCGGGCCGTACTAACGTAGCTGACCCTCTGAGTAGGAATCCAGCCTTCTCAGAGGCTACGGCTTTGTTCATTCAGAGGCTGTCCGCAAATGACCCACTCCACATGCGCGAAATAGCCCCAGATATTCTGCATGGTTACACGGAAGACTTGTGGTTCGATAATACGCACAATACCAAGTACCTCTCCAAACGGGCAGATGGTTTCTGGGTTGGCACCGGCAAATCCATACGAGCAGCATCTGAGTCGCAGATCGTTGTACCAAATGGTAATTCGCTCAAAGCTCGGATTTTGTTTGCTTTCCACGATACCCAACGAAGTGGACATGGAGGCATCGACCGAACTTTTCGATCTGTTGCACGCTACTATTGGTGGCCTGCCATGCGACTCGATGTCGTTGATTACGTACGCCACTGTGATTTTTGCCAACGGGTAAAAATTTCACATCAGAACCCGCAGGGTAACCTTCAACCCCTTTCGATTCCGACCGCCCCCTTCGATTCACTGTCCATGGACTTCATCGTTGGGCTACCGAAATCGAATGGTTTTGATCAGATCTACGTGATCGTTGATCGCCTTACGAAGATGGTCAAACTTATCCCATGCAAAACGACAGACGATGCTGAAAAGATTGCTACCCTGTTCCACGAGCGCGTGCTCAGCGAACAAGGCCATCCGCTTTCCATCATCTCTGATCGCGATGTTAAGTTCACGAGTAAATTTTGTCAAACACTCTTAACTCGCTATCCGACCTGGAATGTCGACTGCATTTCACCCACAAACAGATGGTCAAACAGAACGTATGAACAGTGTTCTCGAAGACACTCTTCGCCATTTTCCCTCTGCGAATCAGAAAAATTGGGCCAGTCTTTTGCCGAATGCACAATTCGCCATCAACAACTCGTACAACAGAAGCATCCGAGATTTTCCGTTTCGGTTGCTGTACGGTAGATACCCTCGAGTGGCACTACAACCATCAGATGATGTCATCGCTACGGCACATCAACCAGCCCTGTCCTGGGTCGAGCATATGAATGATGCATATGACACGGCCAAGGCAGCGCTTAAATCCGCGAAGGATCGTCAAAAAACGTATGCAGACTTGCACCGTCGACCGGTGAAGTATACTCACGGTCAGGAAGTTTTGTTGAACTCGAAGAACATCAAATACTGGCCTGGTATGACTCGGAAGCTCATGCCCAGATTCGTTGGTCCCTACAAAATCTCTCACACTATCCAAAAGAGGGGGGAGACCATTGCAGTGACTCTATCCCTCCCCGAAGGATGGAAGATTCATCCAACGTTTCACGTATCTCTTGTCAAAGAATACCTATCCGACGGGACTGGGTTTATAAGACCAAATCCGGAATTGTTACGCACATGCGGTGAACCTATCTACGAGATTAGCAACGTTGTTGATCACAAGATACAGTCTGGTACGGTGTATTACTATGTACAATGGTTACACTCAGACCATGTTCACTCTTGGGAACTCGAAGAAGAGTTGTTACCTATGTGCTCTGAACAAATCGATTTGTATTGGAGACAACACCCTTCTCGGGTACGACCCGTGATAGGTGCCAACGACCCGAAACCTAAAACGGTTAAAAAACCTACTCACAGGGATTATGCGACTGTAACCCCTGATGAGTTTCTCATTCGAAAGAGTACTAGACTTCAGGAGAAGGCTAGGGCTAGAGAAGGGGGAATTGTGGTGGATAACGATCCTCCCACTGAGTTGCCACGCGGTGGTGACGACTTTCCGACAGATGACGAACGACTTCTGTAGGCAGTTGAAACCGAGCGAATTGACCCACTGATCAGTGTCTGATCAGCTACTCGGGAATACCTAAAACGAGGGTTCCATTAGGGTCTAGACGCGCTGGAAGCGGGAAGGGAGTCTTAAGCCGTGCTTCTGACTCTTAGGGCCGTCTAAACTCCTGAGATCATTTCTTAGGCTTCCAGTTACAAGACACTCCGTGTTACAAGGTATTCATATACCACAGTAAGCGCAAGAGCGAAGTCACGAAACAATTAGGACAGCTCAAATGAAGGAGAATGGACTACTTTAGAAACTGCTTATACAATTCTGCTGCTTTCGCGGCCTAAGTTTTTATTGCTTTCCAATGTCTCAAGAAAATGTCCTCTGGAAAAGGGGTTGGGGAGGCTCTTTATCTGGCGCCGTAAACCAGCCACTGGGACCAGCCACTATGCCAGGCTGGCGAGTGGTCCCAACTGACGAGTAGTACCCCTACCTGGAGTAGTGCCAGGTGATGGATGGATGGATGGAATCTAATACAAATCCTGTAGAAATCTATTGGAAATCTATTATAAATCTTCTGTTGGTCATCTTGGGCTCCCCGTGATTAGGAAAACTCTGCGTAACGGCGTAAATATTTTCGGCAAAGGGCTTTCTTTCGTGTTGTCCCTTCAAATTTCTTTGGCAAGGGAGAATATGTCAAGCTCTCTGATGTCAAGGTAATTGAGAGGATGCATTGATCATGAGCGAAAGCGCTTGTCAGATCACAATGCAATGTTGGAAAACGAAAGAAAACTGCCGGACAAATTCTAGGCGGCGTCACAAGCGACGCGGGAAATTGGCGGGACCCTTGTGACCTGCCCTGCTTTCTTTGTTAGAATGGCTGGGGGATGGGGGCTCACGCCGTTCGGAGCAGAGGTCTAGTCAGTCTAGTCTAGTCTAGTCAGCAGAGTTTCACGTCCTGCCCCGTCGTCACCGGCAGTCACTGTAGTAGGCACTCAGATCGATTCGTTGCTAGTTAGTTAAATTATCAAAAGAAGAAACCGTGGGCTTGCTGGCAAACAGACAGAATTTGTCTGAAAATGCCAGCAGGCGCAGAATCCTTGCACATGGAAGGCAGCGTGTTGGTGGACGCTGGAGGCTCGATCGGACGCTCTATATGTCCTCGGCAATTCAGCTTGATTGTAGCATTCGCATTCGGTGTGCCACAGAGGCTGTGTCACGTGTCTGACTGTGGATGTAGTTGCAGCGAACTTCATTCCATTGGCCAATGCATTGGGGGCGGGGCCGGGGGGCGCGGGCGGGGGCGGAGTCAAGGGGCGGGTCGGGGCGGGTCGGGGGGGGGGGGGGGGGGGGGGGGGGCAAACTTTTCGCGACAAAATTACCTACCTGGCACCGGGGAGGGTTTACTTTTTGTTTCCGGGGACGCGAAAATCTCTGTGGAAACACACCCTTTATAGCTCTATCTGTTTTTTGGCGGAGACTCCTCTTCATATCTGTCCGCCGTCTCTCCGTATGTCCGTGCCTCCGTCCAGGCGTTTGAACAATACCGGGCACCTCCGCACCCAAACCTTGGTCATAGTTGGAGTGCGCATGACATGAGTTATCAGCCTCGCAGCGGTTAATATCCTTTGCAAAAGTTGTTCAATGTTTTGTTGCTTTATTCGGCTACGAGTACCTACTTTCTGCTCTACTGTCGAAACTCCCTGCCGGTGACCGCTAAAGCGTTTTTCGTGTCGCTTGCGACACGCTCTTCGAACCTGGCACGTCCCTTGCTTGCGACGCTACATGGCTCTTGATTCCATGCGATCTGAATAAGCGCGCACGCAGACGCGTGGGAACTATTGCAGCGTCTCCCATGCATGTAGAATATGCACGGATTAATAGTCGGAGGGTCTCAACCTCCCACGTTTTACCCCATCCTTCACTTGCTCCTTGACGCATGTCGTTGGCCTCCTAAGTGGGGTGGTTTGGTAAACTGCACACAACCAATATTTTGAGTCCATCCGGAGTCCATACATATATTTTTTCGTAGGCCATTTATGCTACATGTTTTTTGTTAAATGCATATCTCCATAGGTGCATAAGTCTTGGTCAGCTTGAATCCCATTGTATCAGCCTATGGCATCCAGTCCACAGACAAATATGCTTTGGCATACAGTTGCCGAACCACATCAGTTAAATCTATAAATACTCAAATTTGGATGTGCTCAATTGGTGGGAACCAGGTCAAGTGAAACATGCTCCTTTTTTTAATATTGGCTTCCCTAAATTGAACCACATTTTTCGTTAGGAATCCATCATACGGTACGCGATCGCGCTAAAAAACATGAAACAGTAGGTAATCCTATAGCTCACATCTTCATATACAAGTCATGGTGATGGCAGGTCGTGGAAGGTAGCATACAAGCGGTACGGCAATACACCTTTTCAAAGACAAAAATAACTGATAATGTACATTTGTTGGGTGTCCTAAGTCTTGTACATAGACTCAGTTGCATCATTTTGAGTTCCAGTCTTTGCTTGATGTAGAGCAACAAAACAAAACGTTCCCCCAAATTTCAAATGTCAAATCACACTTTCGAAAACAATTAAAAACATATTTGTTTTTTAACATTTCTTTAAACATCCACATCTGAAGCCAGATTTAGATTTGGGATTTGGGGGTGAGTTATGAAGTTGGAAGGTGGAATTGGGACGACGGGGGGCGAATTGGGAGGAGAAGTCAAGTTGTATTGCTATTCCAGTTAAATCCGAGGCCAAGGCTGAACCTTGCGGTAGGGGTTCAATAATTCAATAAGCATTTCGCCCCGTGGAAACTTCATTCGCGGTAGCTCGTGCGATCTCGTACTGCAATCTAGTTGAAGTCGTTTCAAGCTTTTGTGTACATCTCGTGTACTGCAAACGGCCTCCCTGTTGGTGGTAGAAACTGAGAGCTAGGCTGCTCGCGGCCAGATGCGAATGCGAACAGAGACTAGCTGCAGAACCTAACTGACGCATTCGCAGACAATATGAATATATGATCTACCCAGAATTCGATTTCGAGCAGTTGGGGTCATGTACGGCTTTGAATCACAATAGCGATTCAACTTGGGGCGTTGTAGGACTTGGGCACTTTTGGATATATAGAAAACGTAGAAAGATTAAATTCGATACAAATGTCAAAAACAGTTTTTTGTTCCAACCTTCATGCCTTATTAATTTAGTTCCTTTCGGAACCGCACTGAAATTCGAGGTAGAGTTCAAGGATTGGATTGTTACATGTTTTCCCATAAAACTCTGTAAACTCTGGGTTGCTCGCCATCTTCGAATTCCAAGCCCCCCCGTGTAAACCAGGGAGACAACTAAGCAGATGACCGGTAGACAGTTTCAAGTTCAAGTAGGCTGTTTGTTGCCCCGCGATAAATTGGTATTGAAATTGAAATTGAAATTGAAATTGAAATTGAAATTGTTACATCCGTGTAATACAGTTACTCACAGGACGTGAAGTTAAGGACACCATAGCGTAAACCGGAGCTAGCTATAGTCACCGTGATAAATTGTTATGTTTCAATGCGGTTTTTCAGAACCCGTAATACGCTCTTTTAATTGAAGTAGGTATAATTTCCTGTATTACACGGATGTAACAATTTCAATTTCAATAGGTATAATTTAAGATCTCCCCACACGCTTTTGAATAATCTCTTCTTTAATTGACAAATACGGCGAGCAGCCTTTAAGGCTGAGGCCACGTGTGCGTATTCCAAGGGTACGATATACAAATATTGGATCAAGTATCCCATGAGTGCAGTGTTGTGGCAGCTGATGTGTCTGTCGAAGATGGCAAGCAGCTACAACCGGCTGGAACCATGTAATCCAATAGTCCGCCTACTCTTTTGCAGGAGTTTTCCCTAGTATTCTCCTGTTTATTTTGTTTTTACTGCTGAAGACGGCGAGCAGCCAAATTGCTGGCTGAAGCTATGTAACCAATTTCAAGTTCAAGTTTTGTAGGACTGGCAACGCCATTCGAACTGAATCCTCGGTGTTGCTGGTTTGTGTTGGGAGACCCACTCCCTGGGGTGAATATTAAAGTTACTACCCCGGGCTGTACCAGCAATAACACAAATTTCAAAATGGCGCAAGAAAAACACTACCTGATCTGATCACTATGAAGGCATTCATGGCTATACTTATTGAAAGTTGGTTTCGGAGACGGCAAGCAGCCAAATTGCTGGCTGAAGCCATGGATTAATGGCAGAATCCCCGGCAGATATGCAAGCGATGCTTGACTGTCTGAGAGATTTCTGTGAGGCTACTAAGATGGCTGTGAATATAAAGAAAACTGAGATTGTCGTTTTCAACAAGCAATTCTGTGATGAGGCCCGCATGGATCCTGATTACAAATTTGTCTATGATGGAGCACAACTTTCTACAAAGTTATCTTTTATCTACTTGGGATCCCTCTTTGTGGATGGTGACTCAAGCAATCGTGCAAAAGCTGCTTTTTCTAGGATGCTCACTAAGGCCCAAAAGGCACACCACATGCTCCGTAGGCGATGCCATACTATGGAGATATACAATATTGATATTCTCACCCACCTGTTTGATTCTCTTGTACAACCTATCCTGAATTTTGGCTGTGAGGTGTGGGCTCCTTTTATTCTGAACAACACACTTATCTCAAATGACCATGCTTGTGAGAAATGGCATAGAGGTATACTTAAACAAATGTTGGGTGTTTGCCAATCTACTACATCTAATATTATCATGGAAGAGCTGGGTAGAACCCCGTTGTGTTTTGCTTGGCTTAAACAAGCTTTGCGCTTCTGGAACAAGACCATACATAAAGAACCTGAGGATCTCATTAGAATGGCTCTTGAGGAATCTTTTGACTCCAACACTGGCTGGGTTCATGACTTGCGTTGTGCTCTCCACAAGCTAGGATCCAGTAAAAACATCAACATTTTGGAGGCTGTCGATGTCGAAGGTATTATGTCTGAAGTTTTTGAGTCATGGAGGTTTAAGTACCCAAGTGACACCAATGCAGTTAGAGACATCCCTGATGAGAGAAGGGTTGGCTTTAAACGCCTCCGATACCAAAAATGGTTCGCAGCCAACAGCAATGATGAGAATGGCTTGATTCCCTTTACATCCGCCTTACATAAGCAGGATCAGATTCGTTCTATAGCACAGTTTAGAATGGGTTCCCATTGGCTGAACACAGAAAGAATGAGGGTGGTGGATAGAGCACACATCCCTCGCTCAATGAGACACTGTCAAATGTGTGGGTTCCAAAAACCTGAGGATGAAATGCATATGTTTGAGTGCCCTTTTTATAATGATATTCGCCTCCGCTACCAGAAGCTGTTTACAGATATTTATAGGCATGTCCATGAGGATACCAACTTAACCGTATGGAATGTGGAATTCTGCGATTCCACATTCAGAACCTTTATGAATGGAAATGGCACTAAGTCTTTTTGGAGCAACCTAGCCGACTATCTTTCTACTTGTAGAAGAGCAAGACAGGAAGCCCTGGACTGCTTAGTGGCACCGTAATTTATCATCCCTTTTTTTCTTCTTCTTGTGACTTCTCATTTGTTAGCTTCTTACCTCCGCCACTGTAAGTGGTTGAGATCTGGGTCCGGCTCTAAGGGGTTTAATACCTACGCCACCAAAACGGTGGTTGGGAGTTTGGTTTGTTTGTCCTCGACACCCCCCTGATGTAATGGGGTTTTTTGCTTTGTGGGTGCTTTTTCTTTTTGTTTAAAGCACAGAGTCTCATACACCCTCGCGGTGTCAAGTAGACTTTAACATGTAATGTAATGTAATGTAATGTAAGGATCCAAGTTCACGACCAAGTTGAGGTCCAAGTTCAAACTGGAGCAAGTCAGCATCAATCGTATTACAGCTTGCACAACTAATCCCAAAGGAATATAATGAAATGAATAAGCGCTATGAAACAAAATTCTTCTTCTCCCCACCGCCCCCCCCCCCCCCCCCCTCCCCCCACCACACCACACCACCACACACGCACATACCCTACGCTCTCTTTGTCCTCTCACTTCAGCAAAAGAGTAAAACCTGGCTGGACACACTGCAGTGTTGTAGAAGGCTACTAAAAGGCGATAATAAATGAACGAACAAATCCGGTTCAGCACCTGGAGCCGCAAGCTGCTCACAAGCACTAAACTGCAATGAATGATAAACCATAAATGGGAAACCATAAGTGATTGGACATGAACAAATTCAGCAATAAATGGATGCAAAGTTCAGATTTAATGGCACTCTGGGGTGTGTGTGTGTGCTTTTAAGTAACTTTTGTGGGGGTAGAACGAAGTTGTGTTCCTATTTGTTTCCACTCTATACCACCAGCTCCATTCAAGAGCAAGGGCTGGTGGTAATGAGCTAGACTACAAATGGCTCTTGCAGTGACAGATTATATATATACATTCTTGTTATACATATAAATATATATGTTATATATATACATATATATACATGTATATATACATTCTTGTTATACATATTTGTTACATATAATTAAAGTAAATTATACCTTTACTCAGGAGGAGCCCAGGCCTATACATTTTCAGTAAGGCCGATCAATTTTTCTGAGAATGGGGCTATATTGGCATGATTCATGGATTTGTTTTTGAGCTAATGTTCAGGTCATGCTGGGCACCTCATTTGTTGTGTGTAAATGTGTATGTGTGTATGTGTGTGTGTGTGTGTGTGGGGGGGGGGGGTCAGCCCTCCTCAGATATTTTGCTATCTTTTTACTCAGACCTCAAAATGACAATCTAAGACCACAATTGAGATTGTTTAGACAATGGCAGTCCATTGGCACCCCTTAGGAACCAGGAGGGGTGTATGGGTGGGTGAATATGGGTGGTAAGGATGGGTGTGGAAGGGTGGGTATGGGTGGTTGAATGGGTGGTACGGATGGGTGTTTGGGTGGGTCAATGGGTAAGTGTGGGTATAGATGGATATGGATCCGAGGGTGAATGGGTGGGTGAATGAAAAATCAAAATCCATATATAATTTCATGTTGTGCCTCTTTATATTTGGGGGGGGGGGGGGGGGGGGCTGTACTATACTAGTTAATATTTATGTATATAATTCATGTACGAGGGTAGCCCATACGACTCTTATATAATTAATATATAAGACTTATGTATGAGGCTTATATGTAATTAATATATGAGGGTAGCCTATGAGAATCTGATATACTGAATATATAAGACTTATAAATAACACTTGAATGTAATTTATATACAAGGTTAGCCTATAAGACTCTTATATACTGGATATATAATACATATATAAGGCTTGCATGTAATTAATATACGAGGGTAGCCTATAAGAATCTGATGTACTGGATATATAATACATATTTAAGGCTTGCATGTAATTAATATACGAGGGTAGCCTATAATAATCTTATATTCTTAATAAATAAGACTTATATATAAGGCTTATGTATGATTAATATACGATGAGTGTTGTATATCATATATCATACACCTTAAATATTATTATGTAGCCTATAAGCATCTTATATGCTTAATAAATAAGACATATATAAGGCTTATATATGATTAATATATGATGGATTGATGGTAGCCGTCTTGCTTTTTATTTTTTACTGCCGGAGACGGCAAGCAACCAAATTGCTGGCTGGAGCCATGTTACCATTTTTAAGTTCTAGCTGAATAGGCTACACAAGCAGACCTAAAGGCTGGAGCTATGTAACCAAGGTCAAGTCCAAGTACAAGTCCAATGGGGTGCAATATGTACTGCATATGAACTGCAGATGTGACAGGTTAAACAGATGGCCGGAAGGTGCATTGGTAGAGTAGTATGGTCAACCAGCCAAGATGCACTGAAGCACCACAGGACAGATATAGCCAGCACAGAACTGACGAGGGACACATATTTGATGGCCTGCTGAGAGTAGCAGCTTCTATTAGCTCCTGCAGTGGACTCACACACAGGGCCACTGTTTTCTTTTCTGCTGAGAGTAGCAGAGACACCGCCCTTAAGGCTGACTTTAGGCAGTCTAAGCTTAAGAATCAGCTTTATATAAGGCTGATTAAAGCTTAGACTGCAGGCAGCCTTCAGGGCAGGGTTATGCTTTTGCCTCCTTCTTCTATTAGCCTCCTGAGCCAGCCAGTGGGCTTAGCTCCAATATTTCAGCAGTGCTAGAAAGCTGATATGTCAGCTTCAAGGTACGCTAGGTTGCTTCTGATTTGGCCCCAATAAACAGCTTGGGGTGCCGAGCTTCTTAGGAGCTGATACTTGTATGCTACAATCCAGGGTTAGCCTCCTAAGCTAAAGGAACTGCCTAGGAGCTGATACGCATTGCTGAGAAAAAGCAGTGCACAGGGTGTGCGTATTCCGAGCTCAAGCTGAAGGGGGTGCTGACACCATTTGGGCGCAAACACCACTACTGCGCTTCAGACGAGTGTACTTCAAACTACTGCGCTTCAGAATAGTGTACTTCAGATTACTGCGCTTCAGACTAGTGTACTTCAGATTAGTGTACTTCAGACTACTGCGCTTCAGACTAAGAGTATTGGTGCACTGGTGTTTGACAGGATGACCATACCAATGCACCTATCGGTCATCTGTAACAGAGATAACTGGATGTGTGTGTGGGGGGGTGGGGTACATTATTTGAGTGTATGTATGTGTGGGTTTGGGTGTGGGTGTTGTCCATGTGTAGTGACACATGTCATGAGTCTGGGGTGTTACGTATTTGATTATCAGTATGTTTTTGTCAACGGCAGCTTCTAGTCAGCCCTTCCTGAGTCCCTGGTCGGGGAAACATAAGTAGAGGGGCCGCTTAGAAGCTACCAATGACAAAATCGTGCAGGAAAAAAAACTTGAAACTTCAGAAAAAACTTGAGGGAGACCAGTGAGTACACCTGTTTTAGTTTGTACAGCTGAACTGCTGTACTTCTGTACTGCGTGTTAATATCACTGCAAAAGTGGCAGCTTCAGGTACAACCTACATCATAATTACAGTGGGAACAGCTCTCTAACTCTACACACGTATCAAGCCGTAACAGCTGTCACGGCTTGATGCGTTTGTAAAGATGTAGAGCTGTTCCCACTGTGATTGACATACGTGCAGGTAACTTGCCACACTTGCACAAAACCGGCACACAACTGGTAGCCAGGCACAAAACTGGTAGCTGCAGGTGGCAGCTGCGACATAAATTGTATAGTTGAGAATGCCGTCTGTTCAACCATCGTCCCAAAATCTGGACTAGGGAACACAGATGAGTGGTGAGCCTGCTGACCTGCACGAGGGATGGTGAGGGAGGGTGCGTGGGTGGGTGAGTGGGTGAGGTGAGGGAGGGTAGGGTGGTGGGTGAGGGAGGGGAGGGAGGGAGGGAGGGAGGGAGGGAGGGAGGGAGGGTGAGTGAGTGAGTGAGTGAGTGAGTGAGTGAGTGAGTGAGTGAGTGAGTGAGTGAGTGAGTGAGTGAGTGAGTGAGTGAGTGAGTGAGTGAGTGAGTGAGTGAGTGAGTGAGTGAGTGAGTGATGTGAGTGAGTGAGTGAGTGAGTGAGTGAGTGAGTGAGTGAGGGCGGGTGAGTGAGTGAGTGAGTGAATGAGTGGGTGGGTGAGGGTAAGTGAGGGAGTGAGGGATTGAGTGAGGGTGGGTGAGGGAGGGTGGGGGAGGGAGGGTGGCAGAGAATGTAAGGTAGCAGTACCTAGTCATGTCCATGCACACAACCTGCTCCCAGGCGCGCCTTTTTATATAAAAGATGCAAAGTAAAACAGCTGGGGTATCGTCACCCTTTCTTTTTTCTCACTGATGATGATGAATTGATGATTATGATGACTACATTTTTCCTGATACTTATGTGACTGCCGAAGAAAGAGAGCAGCCAAATTGCTGGGTGGGAGCCATGTGACCTAGTTCAAGTTGCATACATGAGTTCAAGTTGCATGCATAAGTTCAAGTTGCATACATGAGTTCATGCTGCTCACTAAATACACATCCCCTCATGGTGCAATTTATAACATTCCCTCATGCTGCATGCATGTACTTGTATTGAGGTCATGTGAGGTACTTATATACATAGTTACATACATGCTACTCACATCATGCAGCTCACCTCGTAGTCAGATGCTCACTTCCAAATGCGACGCGCAAACTTGCGGATAGAGCCGCTCCACCTGTTGGTACAGGCTAGTATCGCCGACGACCTGGGGGGTTTGTCAGGACTGGAGCTGTCAACCACGGGGGTAGCAGGATCAGAAATGTGGTGAGGCATTTGAGCTTGGGCCTGGTCTTCCGTTTCGTTGTGGCTACCGTCAAGGCTTGAGAAGGAGCGGCACACTCGGCGACGGGTCTTTAACCCACCAGTGGGTGGGAGGCCCTCAAAATGTCCGAGCTCGTGCTCGTACTCGTGCTCGTACACGTGGTCGTGGATGTTGCTCAAACCACTCCAGGGGATGCGGTCGCCTGTGTGGGTGTTCAAACGAGCTGGAGCACTGTAAGTAGGACTCTCTGGGCCGTGCATGTGTCCAGCTGTGCTCAGCACCGCACTTTGACCCAGGGCTTGGGATTGGTACAAGCTGCTGCAGCTGCTGGACTTGGCAAGGGTGGCTTGCTCCACTTCTTGCGGGGGTGTTTCCGGTGTGGTAGGTGCCAGTTCGGATTCGGATGAGAAGCAGGGGTCGTTGTATAGGTCACTATCGACTGGCTCATCTGGCAGCAGCATGGTCTCCATTGACTTGGAGGGCTGGTGAGGGACGTGGGGGCAGGCGGGCGGTGTGGGGGGGGCAAAGGATTCCTGTGTGGGCAGATCCAGGGAGCTTGAGGGAGAGCCAGGGGGGGAGACAAGGCAGGGGGGGGGGGCCAAACCCAAGTCACTGCTTCCCTGGGGAGCGCGAGAGGTGGCATCGTCTGTCTCACAGTAAGAGTCCTCATCAGCTGCGTTGCTGGAGCAGATATCTGTGGCATGGTTGAAAGGCTCGGGCAGCGCCTCTTCCTCTGTTCCTGGGCCTGTGTCTGCTGAGTCTGCACTCCCATCGCTGGTCACAGCAGTCTGGCTATCTCCCTGGCTGCAATCGCTGAGGCCCCCGGCGGATTTCTTATTCACGGAGCGCTCGGCGGCCGCCACCGAGGCACAGTGCACGGCAGCGTCGAACGCTCCAATGCCCTCCAAGCGTAAGTGCTGTCCCGACATAGGCTCCTTGCAACCGAAGGTGAGCGAGATGTCGACGTCATCGGGCAGGCGGAAGAGCTCTCGGATGCGAGCTGTAAACTCCATAACGCCTGCGTTTCCCTGTTTGACGGGAATCCTGGGAGGGCAGAGCAACAGGGGTTGTTGTTGGTGGGTGCTAGTGCTGGTGGGTGTTGGGTGTTGGATGGCGAGTGGTGGGCGGTGGGTGGTGGGTGGTGGTGGATGGTAGGTGGGGGCTGTTGATGGTGGTTGTTGGGAGGTGGGTGGATGTTGGTTGTTGTTATTGTTGTTGTTGTTGTTGTTGTTGTTGTTGTTGGTGGTGGTGGTTTCATTGTTTATTTGTTTTTGCTACTCATGGAAGCTTCCAGCCAGTTTCCATAGCCAGCCAATGGATTCATCTCTAAGCTTTCGGCTGCATTGGAATGCCCGTAATATCAGCTTTCAGATGCACCGGCTAGATCCAGGCTTGTCCCAAGGAGGGGGAAAGGAAGCTGCCTAGAAGCTGCTATACGTAGCCCAAAATAGAAACAGTGGTTGGTTTATGTTTTTAATTTTAGTCCTACCCCATGGTAACAATAGCTTTTTTCCCGCTATCAGTAGCGATCGCTACCTGGGACCCTGTTTTGGCCAAACCTTCCGTTACAATAAGACTCGAATCTCAGCCCTGACCCCAGAACCCCCCCTTCGGTCCGCCTACCAAGTCGCTACCAGGAAGGAGCCCAACCTTAAAAGACACCAAATCCCTAATCGCTACCAGAAGACCCCCGTTCTGGAATCAAAACAAGCTCTGATGGTAACCCGTCCTGCACCATGTAGCACCCAAAATAAACAGTGGTTGGTTTATATTTATATTTATATTTATATTTATACTTATCACAGCCCCTTGACTGCTTTGTTTTATATGCTCTGTCAATTTTCTAGCTCCTGCTGGCTTTTGTAGGCTTTTGCAGGTATTTTCTGGCTCCTGTGGGCTTTTATGGTACCCCATGGTAACCCGTCCTGCACCAAAAATAAACAGTGGTTGGTTTATATTTATATTTATATTTATATTTATATTTATATTTATATTTATATTTATCCTAATCACAGCCCCTAGACTGCTGTGGTATATATGTAGGGGACGGCAAGTGGTTGGCCCCAGTGAAAGCAAATGGGCTGGCCCCCTCAACCTCACGCCTCGTAACAAGGCGTACTGTTTATTTATTTAGTGGACAGCAACGAATTTTAGTGTTTGAAAAACTAATATTAACTAATATAATTACAGTGTCAAAATGATATTAGTTTTTCAAATTAATTTGAAATTCTGGTGAGTCGGCTCGTCCGAATAATATTACATAATATAATATAATATTATCTATTCACTATCATTATATAGCATAGCCGACCCATATATAAATGCTATGTAAGTCAATTTTCTAGCTCCTGCTGGCTTTTGTAGGCTTTTGCAGGTATTTTCTGGCTCCTGTGGACTTTTATGGTACCCCATGGTAACCCATACTGCAGATACCTGTTTGATGGGAATCCTGGGAGGGTAGTGAAAGAGGGGCTATCAGATTTTTCTACTGCTTTTGGCAGTACCGTGGCGGCGGGTGGCTACTATTACTATAATCATGACTATTACTATTATTATTACTATTATTATTATTCTTATTCTCATTACCGGTACCATTCTTGTTCTTATTATTCTTATTATTCTTATTCTTATTCTTACAATTATTATTATTATTATTATTATTATTACTGCTATTACTGGTTTTGTGATTGTTTGTGACGCCACAGTACAACAGGGTTGACAAGGTTGCAAGAAACACAGGGGGTTGACACACTAGACAACAGACGCATATCCCCGCAACTCCTCCTGGGCGCACACAGGGTAAGGGTAAAGTCAAAGGCCATTGGTACGTTTACCACGGCGAACCACCAATAGTAAAAGCTACTGCACCCACAACCTAGACTATAGCACCCAACCCTCCAAGAAAGAGGAGAGGGGGCACACTGGTGCCCAAGCAGAACGCAACATACATAAATACATTACATACATAAATTACATACATACATACATTACATACATTACATACATACATTACATACATACATTACATACATACATTACATACATACATTACATACATACATTACATACATACATTACATACATACATTACATACATACATTACATACATACATTACATACATACATTACATACATACATTACATACATACATTACATACATACATTACATACATACATTACATACATACATTACATACATACATTACATACATACATTACATTACATACAAGCATACAAGCAGCTGAACATAACATGCTCTCCTCTCCTTACCTGTGGATTTCACCTTCAAAGTAGACAACCATGATAGGTTGTACATTCTGTACCTCTGGCTTTAACGCATCTGGCGTTAAACTCGATTTCCAGTCTTCCAAGCTATGATGGCAGAACCTGGGGGGCGGGGGCCGGGGGCGGGGGGGGGGGGGGGGGGGGGGGGGGGGGGGGGGGGGGGGGGGGGGGTCAAAACAAGGTTGGACTGCTGTTATGATTTCCTTCTCAATATTCTTTGCTTTTGACTAAAGGGGTGCTTGGATGTTGGCATGGGCAGTTCAGTTTGGGCTTGGAAAAGCACACGCCTTGCTCAAGCACATGCCACACTGGATAGCAGGCAACGCTTGGAGCTGTCCATGGAGGTGTGTGGAGGGGGATAGCTGTGGGGGTGGGGTGGTAAGGTACGGGGTGGTGTGGGGTTTGGGTGGTGTGTGTGCGCTCCTAAGGTTGTAACGAGGCACACGTATTGGTGTTGGCCATATATAATTGGCATATGCACGTGCATGAGCATGTGCATGGGCGGGATCATGTTGAACCCAGACAGTTGATAGCAGTAGAGATGTATGAACGTTTCTCATAAAATACAGTTGCCAAGCCACTTGCCAATTTGAACTTATTGGAGCATAAAAAAGCCCATAAATCTAAGCCCTTACAACTGTTGGTTTAGACGGAGTTGGAGATGAAATATAATTGGAAGTTATATTAATTTTCTTTAGCTCATGGTGTCAACATCCACCAGCCTGCTGTAGCTCATTAACACTGAATCACTAGAATGCACATATATGTGTCCTCCCTGCCCCTGTTCTGATCATATTTTTTGCAGCTTGCAGGCCTTGATCCCCTCTAAATTTCCCACCATCAGAGTGTCCTATTTATTTTCTTGAGCTCACCTGCATGTGGTTTCCTCTAGTCTTCCAGCCTGCTGAAGCTGCCACCTGGCTAGGCACTTGGCGTGCACTTTCCGAGGACATGCACAGGGACTAATAAATGGTTGGTCTAACTGCTTCTCTTCCAGGCAAATCCAGCAAACATCATCACTCTCCTGAGGGAGGGCACAGCAGTTGGAACGTATGAGTATGGTGGCTGACATGCAGACATGTGGGCTGTTGGGTACCGAGGTGGTTGGGTGTTGATGCTAGTACTAGTTGTCGACGGGGAAAAGGTTCGACAGGGCCAGGTTGCAAGCCCTTTCTGTTTCGATTGTTGGCTGAGACATGCCAGTATCCGGCCGCGTCAATGCTGACAGAGTTTCGTCTTACTTCCAGTTACTGCCAGTACCCAGCCGCGTCCCTTCAAAATACTAGCAAGATCGCGCGTTGAGTGCTGCGCCCTCTCTAGCTGGCTCGCACGCTATACAACGATACGACTCCATGCAGAAAGCAGCTCATGCAAACGATCACACGACCAGAAATGACAGCAGCACTTCAGTGGCGCTGTTGCTGTCCTCGTTTTTCAAGGATTGCGAGTCCCATTGCTATGCCATGCCGTGCCATGCCATGCCTTGCCGGATGTCATGCAAGGCCGTGCTACGCCTTGCTGGTGAGCTGGCTTGCTATGCTCACCAGCATCATCGTCACACAACCCTAGGGCGAGCCGATGTCACACATTCCTGTAATGTGTTCACCTAAGCATGTCCAATCGCGTCCCCATCTTGCAAATCCCATCCCCATCGCAGAAGAAGTATTCCACGCAACTCGCGCTACGAGCTGCGGTGGCAAGATGCGACATGCAAATATGCGGACATGGAAACAGACAATGCCAGCCGTGCAAGCTACTCACCACATCCATCCGCGATATGGATGCCTCTTGAACCATAGATTCGAGGAGAGCCATTTGCTTGTTTGCTGGGTGCGCTGGGGTCGAGGCTATAGGAAGGGACATGAAAGTGAAGACGCGTTATGATGGGATATGACGGCATGTAGATATGCAGTTGTGCGTTTCATCGGAATATGCGTTTAGTGAAAGAAAGAGAGCAGCTGCCCTCGACTGATTGCAGCTATATAGCCAAGTCCAATACTTGCATGAGTTACACAAGTTACATGAGGGTGCGAGACATCAGCTCGGAAACGACATGCATTGCGTTGGAAAGGCGAGAGTGAGATACGCAGGGCGGGTATTAGAAGCAGCGCAACCTCGATGCTTGCCTACCTGCAACAACAGTGGTTGGATGCAGATGACAGTTACCGAAAGCCTGCGAGCAAGGAGTTATAGTCAGAATCGGGCTGGTAGGGATGAAGCTGGCACAGTTTCTGTAGTGGTGGAGGCCTCGCACCAGTGGGCTTTCACGAACGCGCGGGACGAAAACAAACGGAAATAATAGTGGCCAATCGGTCACGAGGACGGATTACAATACTCTGCATACGAAATGCACATATCATCTCATTCGAAATCCGCACTACGAATTGTGCTACGCTGGCGCCCCCCGCCCCCGCTGGCACCCTGGCACCTGACGCGCCACGCTTTCAAATTCGGTTTCAAATTGAAATCGCCAAGCCACGCCACACCATAACCATAATATTGGAACCACAGGTGGCAGGTGGCGATATTCCCCACCACACCTACGTCCAGCCATTCAACTCACCACCCCTCATCTGCATCTAATCTCCCCCCCTTCTGCCTCGGGTCCCCAGAATGATCGGAATGCAATTGAACAGAATGATCAAGCCCTTCGGTTGCGCGAAGATGCATAAGCGGGCTATGAGGCTTGTACCGGTCGCCGCTGCGAAGAAGGACACCCTCCTTAGGAGGTAGGCCATCCTATTAAACGCAACTCAATCCCGTGCCACCATTCCCAATGGCCTTATCGATTCTCGCCCTCCTCAACCTCCCCATCCTCCTCACCCTCCGTCGCTCTCTCTCACCCGCACCCATCCAATCCAAACCCGCCATGCCCCCACAGTATTTCTGACATGGGCGAGGTGGCGATCCTGGTAGTAGACTCGACCAACCTGGTGTCCGAGGTAAGTGCTCAGGAGCAGGATTAAAGCGCGGCGCGAAGTGCGAGTTCGGGACAGACACTTAACCAATTTGTGGTGCCGGGTGCAGGCAGCGGCGCGCCACAAGACAGCGCCCACTTCCACTGCCGCGCTGGGCAGGACTTTGACCGGAGCTTTACTCTTGGGAGCTTTCCGAAAGGACGATGAGAAGATCCAGGTGCGGAATGTGGCACGGCATGCAAATGTGAGGCCTTCCTCTCTCCACCCCATGAACCCTGGTACCACAGTCCTCCCCAACACATGGACCCACCTCCCACACACCCCAGTCACCCCCCTCCACACACCCTGTGCACCCCCCCCCTGCCCCCTCCCCCCCCCCACCCCCCCACCCCCCCACCTCCCACACACACATCACAGTCACACCCCTCCACCCCCCTGTCGCACCCCCTGTCACCTCCCACCCCCCCCCCCCCCCCCCCCACCCCCCCAATGACTTAACCCCACGTGACCGAAATAACCCCTCCAAAATGACCACAAGCATCCCCACATGAATACTCCCCCCCCCCTCCCCCCTCCCCCCTCCCCCCCGCCACACCCCCCCCACATGACCCAAAGCACCCCCACATGACAAACATAAGTCCCACTTGACCAAAGGCATCCCCACATGAGTACAAGCACTCCCCGCATGACTAATAGCACCCCCCACATGACTAAAAGCACCCCCCACAAGAGTAATACCCCTACATGAGTGAAATAAGCCCCCACATGACGTAAAGTACCCTCCATATGACTTAAAATACCCCCACATGTCTAAGTGCACCCCCACAAGACTAGTAATACCCCTACATGAGTGAAATAACCCCCCACATGACGTAAAGTACCCTCCATATGACTTAAAATACCCAACATGTCTAAGAGCACCCCCACAAGACTTATAGTACCCCTAAATGAGTGAAATAACCCCCCACATGACGTAAAGTACCCTCCATATGACTTAAGGTACCCCCACATGTCCAAGAGCACCCCTCACATGACTTAAAACACCCCCCACAAGACTAATAGTACCCCTACATGAGTGAAATAAACCCCCACATGACTTAAAGTACCCTCCATATGTCTTAAAGTACCCCCACATGTCTATGAGCACCCCCCACATGACTAAAAGCACCCCCCACAAGACTAATACCCCTACATGAGTGAAATAAACCCCCACATGTCTATG
Organism: Chlamydomonas sp. ICE-L; assembly: GCA_013435795.1. NCBI lineage: Eukaryota > Viridiplantae > Chlorophyta > Chlorophyceae > Chlamydomonadales > Chlamydomonadaceae > Chlamydomonas > Chlamydomonas sp. ICE-L. The sequence continues at coordinate 138,553 of JACBWV010000059.1, forward strand.
AGCACCCCCACATGACCAAAAGCACCCCCCACAAGACTAATACCCCTACATGAGTGAAATAAACCCCCACATGACTTAAAGTACCCTCCATATGTCTTAAAGTACCCCCACATGTCTATGAGCACCCCCCACATGACTAAAAGCACCCCCCACAAGACTAATACCCCTACATGAGTGAAATAACCCCCCACATGACTTAAAGCACCCCCCACAAGACTAATAGTACACCCTACACAAGTAAAAGTACCCCGTACACAACTAGAAGCCCCTGCCCTCCCCTATGCTGTGTATCTTAGATCACTTTCCAGGGAGATGGGCCCCTGGGCCAGTGCGTGGCAGTGTCTGACACCTACAGGATGCAAGGGTCAAGGTTAGCAACCCTAGCGCCACATGAGTACAAGCACTTCCCACATGACTAATAGCCCCCACCACCACCACCACCACCACCACATGAGTAAAAGCCCCCCCCCACACACACCACCACACACACCACCACACACACACACACACACACACACACACACACACACACACAACTAATAGACCCCCCCCCCCACACACACACCACCACCACACACACACCACCACCACCACCACCACCACATGACTAATAGCATCCCCCCCATGACTTAAAGGCCCTCCCCTATGCTGTGTATCTTAGATCACTTTCCAGGGAGACGGGCCCCTGGGCCAGTGTGTGGCTGTGTCTGACACCTCCGGAATGCAAGGGTCAAGGTTGGCAACCCTAGCGCCACATGAGTAAAAGCACCCCCCACATGACTAATAGCCCCCCACCCCCACACCACCACCACCACCACCACCACCACCACCACCACCACCACATAAATAATAGCCCCCCACCCCCACCCCCGCACACACACACACACACACAAACACCACCACCACCACCACATGACTTAAAGGCCCTCCCCTCTGCTGTGTATCTTAGATCACTTTCCAGGGAGACGGGCCCCTGGGCCAGTGCATGGCTGTGTCTGACACCTACGGAAATGTGAGGGGCAAGGTTAGCAACCCTAGCGCCGACCCCCCGCTCTACGACAACGGCAAACTTAATGTAGCAGCCGCTGTTGGAAATGGTGAGGATTTATTTTGAAGTAGAATTTGATTGTGTTGTTGAAATAACATAAGTCTCCCTTGGCTCTGTCAAGCTGCGGGAACTTTTGGAGTCCAGTAGAGCAACAGGAAAATGTAAATCATAAATCATCATCATCATCATCATGGTAATAACAATAATAATAATAGTAATAATAATAGTAATAATAATAATAATAATAATAATAATAATAATAATAATAATAATAATGATAATAACGAAGTGCTGGTGCTGCTGTTCATAGTGGTGAAACTAAGGAGAGTTAGAGTGTATGGTAGCTTGGACTATGTGATGGCGCAGCTGTTAGGAATGGCGAGAGTTTAATTGAAGGAGAATTTGATTGTGTTGTTGCATCATCCAGGCATGATGTATGTGTTGGTGCTGCAGTTGGAAATGGTGAGAGCTGAAACCGAGGAGGATTTGATTGTGTTGTTGCGGTGCTGCTGTTTGGAATGGTGAGCTTGGAATTCAAGGAGGATTTGAGTGTGATGCGGTGCTGCTGTTTGGAATGGTGAGAGTGGAATTCAAGGAGGATTTGATTGTGTTGTTGCATCATCCAGGCATAATGTATGTGTTGGTGCTGCTGTTGGAAATGATGAGAGCTGAAACCGAGGAGGATTTGATTGTGTTGTTTCGGTGCTGCTGTTAGGAATGGTGAGAGCGGAAGTCAAGGAGAATTCGATCGTGTTTTTGCATTAGCGCGGCATGATGTATAAGTTGGTGCTGCTGTTGGAAATGGTGAGAGCTGAAACCAAGGAGATTTTGATTGTGTAGTTTCTATAACTAAGTGTTGGTGCCGCTTTCAGGAGTGGTGAGAGTTGAAACCGAATTGATATGATACTATGATTAAAATTTAAATTGAAGTAAGTATTTGATCGTAATTGAAATTGAAATGTGAATTTGATTGCAATTGAAATGAGAAAAGGGATTAAATTGACATTGAAATGAGAATTTGATTGAAATTGAAATGTAATTGATATTGAAATAAGAATTTGATTAAAATTGAAATGATAATTTGATTGAAATTGAAATGAGATTTTGATTGAAATTGAAATGAGATTTTGATTGAAATTGAAATGAGAATGTGAATATGTGATTGAAATTGAAATTTAAATCAGAATTTGATTGAAAGTGAAATGATTATGTGATTGAAATTGAAATAAGAATTGAATTGAAATTGATGTGAGAATTTGATTGTGTTGGTGCCATAACTTTGTAGGTTACACTCATACATACACTTATATATTAACTCATACATTAACTCATATTTGCACTCATACATACTCTCATACATACACTTACATATGAACTCATGCATACACTCATACATACACTCATACATGCACTTAAATATAAACTCATACATACACTCATACATACACTAACTCAGAAAGTAATACATACACTCATACATGCACTCAATGCATACACTCGTACATAAAATCATACATAATCTCATACACAATGCATACATAAAATCTTATGTACACTCATGCATACACTCATACATATACTCGTACATAAAGTCATGTATGCGATTGTACACATACGCATACATATACTCATACATAATCTCATACATACAAAACACAAAAACTCTTACAGAAACTCGTACAGATCAACTACACAAAAACTACAGATCAAATACACAAAAACTACAGATCAAATACACAAAAACTACAGATCTAATACACAAAAACTCTTACAGAAACTCGTACATAATCTCATGCATTCACTTATACAGAAACTCATACATGAATGCACACACAAATCATGAACTCCATGAACTCTTACATAAAATCATACATAAACTCTTACAAAAGAAACATGCAGAAACTCGTACATACAATCATACAGAAACTTGTACTCAAACTCCGATTGTAAAGGTATGCTTTAAAGCGCAGACAGTAAGGGTGTCCTAGTTGACTTTATTTACTTGGAAGTTTTGATGAATTGGAGTATCAAGGTACTCTGCGGTAAAATAAATCATATTGAAAAATCTGAATACTTAAATTCATACACACACTCATACTTCACAAACATCACGATGATCCCCCCCCCCCCCCCTTCCCTCACGTCCCCCTGCCCTCTCCAATTGCTTCTCAGGCATTCTGTCTGTGATCCGCAGCCATCCTTTGGAGCCCAATCCTTACACAGGCATGACGCAGATAGTAAGCGGCGAGATCGCTGAGGACTTGGCAAACTACCTGGTGTGTTGCGGGGGCGAGTGACCTGTTTTCGGTACTGGTGGTTGCCCTGTGCACAGGCTGTAAACCCTTGTCATGGGACGATCCCCTTCCTCCCCCCCTACTGGTGGTTGCCCTGTGCACAGGCTGTAAACCATGGTCATAGTTTGTTCTCATAGTTGTTTGCTTGGCAGGAGTGTGTGGCAAAACCGAGTAAATAAATAAATAGTATTCCTTATTACGAGGCTTGATGTTAAGAAGGCCAGCCCGTTTGCTCGCACTGGGGCCAACCACCAATAGGGGGGGAGGAAGGGGGTCGTCCCCCTGGAGAAGAGTTATGGGCCTGTTCCATGTGTCGTCTGCACCTGGTGTGAAGCAACACTGAATAAATAAGTAAATAAATAGTAATCCTTATTACGAGGCGTGAGCTTGAGGGGGCCAGCCTGTTTGCTTGCACTGGGGCTAACCACCAATAGGGGGGGGGGAGGGGGTCGTCCCCCTGGAGAAGAGTTATGGGCCTGTTCCATGTGTCGTCTGCACCTGGTGTGTAGCAACACTGAATAAATAAATAAATAGTACGCCTTATTACGAGGCGTGAGGTTGAGGGGGCCAGCCCCTTTGCTTGCACTGGGGCTAACCACCAATAGGGGGGGGGGGGGGGGGGGGGGGGGGCTGTCACCCCCCTGGAGAAGGGGTTTGGACCTATTCCATGCGTCGTCTGCACCTGGTGTGTAATAACATTGAAAATATATTTTCCGCGATCCGTATGTGCTCTTGTGCTGCTACACATTGATCAAATATTGAAATATTCAAATGTGAACCTGAATTGCAGAACATTGGTCAAATATTCAAATGTGAACTTGTATCGCAGCACATTGATCAAATATTGAAATATTCAAATCTGAACTTGTATAGCAGCACATTGGTCAAACATTCAATTGTGAACTTGTTTCGCAGCACATTGATCAAATATTGAAATATTCAAATGTAATCTTGTATTGCTACACGATGATCAAATATTCAAATTTGATCTTGTATTGCAGCACATAAATCAAATATTCAAATGTGATATTGTGCTTGGGGGGGGGGGTTGATGGATGGTTAGATTTTAGGTTGCTTAGGTGGGTGTGATGGTGGATGCGTGGGAGGGTGGATGGATGGGTGCGTGATTCTATGCGTGCGTGGGTGGTTGGATGCATGCATGTACGGATGGATGGATGCATGCATGCATATATGGATAGATGCATGCATGGATGAATATATATTGTTGTTGTTGAACTACTGCTTTTGAAGAGACCATTACAGCTGCTGTTTCTTTTTTAGGCTACGTACGTAGCAGCTTCGAGGCAGTTCCCTTTCCCCGTTCTTGGGCTAAATCCGAACCTAGCTAGTGCGTCTGTACGCTGGCATGACGGATATTTCAAGGCAGCTGAGGTATTTGGGTTTGACCCAGTGGCTGGCTAATGAAGCTGTCTGGAAGCTATCTGAACCTGAAGCTATCTGGAAGCTGCCATGCATAGCCCAAAAATGAAATTATGACTAGAGCAGCTGAGTGCAGCAAGCACCCTTGCCCTCTTCCATGTAAAGTCTTAACAGACTAAATCACGTAGTCCAAAGGGTTCGGCAACTAACAAACAGACCCTTGCCCTCTTCTACTGGTTACCTCAAACACTCCCTTGCCCTCTTCTATGAGTCTGAACAGACTAAATCACTTAGACCAAAGGGTCCGGCAGCTACCAAACATACCCTTGCCCTCTTCTACCAGTCTCCTCACACACACCCTTGCCCTCTTCCAGGTAGAGTCTGAACAGACTAGCTCACACAGACCAAAGGGCTCAGCACCTTACAAACACACCCTTGCCCTCTTCTACTGGTCACCTTACACACAAACTTGCCCTCTTCTCATCACCTCACACACACCCTTGCCCTCTTCCAGTTAGAGTCTGAACAGACTAGCTCACACAGACCAAAGGGCTCAGCAACTAACAAACACACCCTTGCCCTCTTCTACTGTTCACCTTACACACAAACTTGCCCTCTTCTCATCACCTCACACACACCCTTGCCCTCTTCCAGGTAGAGTCTGAACAGACTAGCTCACACAGACCAAAGGGCTCAGCACCTTACAAACACACCCTTGCCCTCTTCTACTGGTCACCTTACACACAAACTTGCCCTCTTCTCATCACCTCACACACACCCTTGCCCTCTTCCAGGTAGAGTCTGAACAGACTAGCCCACACAGACCAAAGGGCTCAGCAACTAACAAACACACCCTTGCCCTCTTCTACTGGTCACCTTCCACACAAACTTGCCCTCTTCTCGTCACCTCACACACACCCTTGCCCTCTTCCAGGTAGAGTCTGAGCAGACTAATTCTGTTGTTGGTTTAAGTTTTGGCAATTGACACACACACCCTTGCCCTCTTTTACCGGTCACCTCACACACACCCTTGCCCTCTTCCAGGTAGAATCTGAGCAGACTAATTCTGTCGTTGATTTAAGTTTTGGCAACTGACACACACACCCTTGCCTTCTTCCAGGTAGAATCTGAGCAGACTAACTCTGCCATTGCCTTGGGAGTGACCATCGACAGGGACTGCGCGGTGAAGGCTGCCGGTGGCTTCTTGGTGCAGGTGTGGATAGACGTGTTTATGTATGTTTGTATGTGTGCATGTTTGTATCCATGTATGTCTACATATATATATATATGTGTGTATATGTGTATGTACGAGTGGATGTGTGTATGTACATGTGGATGCGTGTATGCATGTGAGTGTGCATGTATGTAGGCATGTATGTGTGTATGCATGTGAGTGTGCATGTATGTAGGCATGTATGTGTGTAAGCATGTGTGTACGCATGTACTTGTGTGTATGTTGTTACACCTGTATATAAATGTGTGTACGTTGTTTGTATGTTGTCACCTGTATGTAAATGTGTGTACGTTGTTTGTATGTTGTTACACCTGTATGTAAATGTGTGTACGTTGTTTGTATGTTGTTACACCTGCATTTAAATGTGTGTACGTTGTTTGTATGTTGTTACACCTGTATGTAAATGTGTGTACGTTGTGTGTATGTTGTTACACCTGTATGTAAATGTGTGTACGTTGTTTGTATGTTGTTACACCTGTATGTAAATGTGTGTGCGTTGTTTGTATGTGTTTATGTATGCTATGAGTTTGCATTTGCATCCTATCTGTTTCTGTGCCCTTTTCCTGTCTTCCTGTTGTTTGATCATTTGAATGTATGTTGTTGCGCGTGGTTGTTACGGCGGCCTCTTGGTGCAGGTGTGTTAGTATGTTGTTTCGTTACCCCTCGGAACTTTTCCTGGGCCACCCCTGGGACTTTCTCCTTGTCAACCAGTCTTTCCTGGCCCACCCCAGAGACCTTTCGTGGTCCACCCCTGGGATTTTCTCCTTGTCAGCCAGTCTTTCCTGGCCCACCCCACAGACCTTTCCTGGTCCACCCCTGGGACTTTTTCCTGCTCTACCAGTCTCTCCTGGCCCACCCCACAGACCTTTTACTGGTCCACCCTAGGGACCTTTTCCAGTCCCTCGAAACCCTCTCCTGGTCCATCAACGTTTCCCGGAGAACCAGCTTTTCCAGGACCACCCCTGGGACCTGGAATCCCCCAGAATCCCCCCAAACCCCCCATGACCCCGCGGAATCCCCCATGACCCCCCCAGAGCTCATTCTCCCATGGAAGTGGATGCCCCCAATACGTTGGGCTCCCTTACTTCCACCCTTGAAGGCCTGCAGGGCAATGTGTGACTAGATGGTCCTACCTACTGAGCCGATACCCTGCAGTGGGTAGGACCATTACTAGTCTAGTCTCACTCAAGCACCTCTTGGGTTGCATCTTGGCAAAGGCCTAAGCAATTTGCATTTGAATCCTGTCTGTTTTTGGCGGAGCCCCCTCTTCAAGGGGGCGGGAGCCCCCATGCTTACCCATTTGCCCGTTTGTCCGACTGAAAAAAAACTTGAAGCCTGACACGTCAGGCAACGGTCGCGTAACCAGCTCGCTTCGGTTAGCTCCATCGTTGCCACCTTTTGTTCCGTTGCCAACACACTCCGCCAATTTTCCGCGTCGCTTGTGACGCTGCATAGGACTTGTCTAGCAGGTTCGTGGGTCACAGTCCAGGGGTAGGCCAAATAGGCTAATGGGACTTGCTCAACTGTGACAGGAAGGGCTAAAAATAAAAATAAAAAGGCATAGGACTTGCCGTGAGCATTTCTTGTCTTCCTGTTGTTTGATCATTTAAATGTATGTTTGTTACGTCAGTAGACAACAGCACCATGTCTTCCTGATACGAGCACCTTGGGTGCATTCCTGCTTTGTTCATTCTTCTTGTTGCACTGCCTTATCTTGCTTGCAACCTGACATCTAAATGTACGTTGTTGCAGTCCAGGGGTGGCCAAATAGGCTAAATGGACCGGCCCAACCATGACATCAGGAAGTGCTGTCATAGAAAAACACTAATGAACTGAACCCCAAGCAATTGTTATACCGGCAGGGGCCCTGAGGTCGTGCTACAGTGATAATTTAATTTTGCGATTCTAATTTCTTGGTGCATGGTGGTTGGTCCCAGTGCAAGCAAATGGGCTGGCCCCATCAACCTCAAGCCTCGTAATAAGGCGTACTATTAATTTTGTGTTGGTTTTTTGACGCAGGTGCTGCCCTTCTGCTCAGAGGAGACAGTGGAAATTTTGGAGAAGAATCTGGCTCGCATCACCAGTGTGTCACAGGTGGGATTATGATCACACATATTTGGGGAAGGTGGGGTGGGGGGGAGGCTGGAGGGTGTGGAATGGGGGTTGCTCGGATGAGACAGTGGAAATTTTGGAGAAGAACCCTGGCGGGCACCCAGTGGGTGCACAGGTGGGATATGTGTACACATATTGGGAGGTGGGGTGGGGGGGGGGGGATGTGCTCAAGAAACTGTTGGCATATCTGACATCACCAGTGTCGCAGTGGGGGACCTATGTTTACCCCGTAGTTGTGGGGGTAGAGGGGGACTGGTGAGTGTTGTTGTGGGAGGGGGGGGGGGGGGGGGGGGGGGGGGGGGGGGGGTTGGGGGGGGTGGGGGGTGGGTGGTGTGGTGGGTGGGTTGGGTGGGTGGGGGGGGGGGGGTCTGTGGTGTGTTGCGGGGGGGGGGGGGGGGGGGGGGGGTGGGGCGGGGGTTGGGTGGGGGTGGGAGTGGTGGGGGGGGATGTTGTGTTCCGCTACAGATTGGTTGTGTGTTTTGTGTTGGGGTGGGTGGGTGCTTTCATTGGGGGTGGGGGACGAGGGGGTCGAGAGGGCGCAGAGTGTGTACAGGGGATGGTTTGGGTTGGAGGGGGATCTGTACCGCAGTGATGCATGCCGATCCGGGGTTTGTTGGGGGTTTAGGGTTAGGTTTACTACGTATTCGTCAACCAGCCACTCCTGTTCCGGGGGGCGGTGTTTGTTCTTATCATACCAATTCCTAATTCCCAATCTGACACCTTGGCAATCTCACTAGCGCGTCATGCACCAGCCGAATTGTCGACTTAGCCGGGGAGTGTGTTGGGTGTGTGTGGCCCGTTGCAGGGCCGGGGTTGGGGGACGGTGTCCACAGATGGGGTGGGTGGCATAGACCCCCGAGACCAGCACGAGCAGGGTGTGTGGGTTTTGGAAAGTCTGGCCAGGGAGTTTAAGTTGCCACTTACTAGCGATCGCTAGTTTTTACCCCGTGTTGGCGAAAATATCGCTATTCAAAGTTATTTTTAAACGTGTTATGTTTGCCCTAAATGTCCCTAAAAAGCTAGAAAGGCTATACAAATCACTATATGCCCCTTAGCCCCTAGAGACCCCTGCTCAGTGATCAGTAAGTCTGCGACAGGGTGTTCTTTATCACGGTTTTCCTTTATGTTGATATCTTGAAGAAAAATCTAAGTGGGTTGAAGTGCGTGGAAGAGGTTTACGCAAAGCAACGAAGTGGGTCGAAGAGGTTTACGTAAACCCAGGTCCCGCTTTTCTTCGACCCACTTCGACTCATCCAGGTCGGGGGTGTTGTGTGACGGGCCCCTGAGACCATCACTGAGCAGTTAGTCTGATCCAGGGCTTTTTTCAAATCTGAAAGTGGTTCATTGAGCAGTTAGTCTGATCCAGGGCTTTTTTCAAATCTGAAAGTGGTTCACTGAGCTTAAGTCTGATCCAGGGCTTTTTTCAAATCTGAAAGTTTTTTTTTTCTAGCTTTCTGGTCTTAAGCGTCCTCCAGGGACAGCTTTTTAGTCCTTTAATTGCATTAATAGCCTTTCATAGCTCAATAGGGCCATTTAGGACAAAAGCAAACTATAAGTGTACGTTTTGAAACCGATATTCGTTAAAGCCAAACTCGGTGATGGGTTCTCATGGGTCCTGCTCCTGGTGTGTTAGTAGGTGCTACAGGTCAGGTACTACTTTTGTTGTGTTGGGTTGCGCTTTCGTGACCTTCGAGTAGCTGCCTCCTTTTTGGGTTGCGCTTGGGGGTGGTTGGTTGACTCCCCCCACTGAAACGGGGGATGTTGTTGGTCCGTTCGTGAAACAGCTAGTTAATCAAGGCTTTTTTCCAGGGTAAGTGGTGTCCTGCGCCGTAGGTTGTTGCTGGAGTTGCTACAGGGCAGGGAAGGGGGGAGGCTATTGGGTGTGTGGTGGGGGTTGAGGTTTTGTGGATGGCGGGCGCTTGTGGACTGTGCAGCGCTGAAATAGAGGCAGGTCGGTGGGCGCAGGGTGTCTTGTGAAGGGGTGGCTACAGGCCAGGGTATACAGGTGTTGTTGTGGGTACCGGGGGACGGCCGGAAAAACAGAGGCAAGGCGGCGCCAGGGGGGGAAGGGGCGAAGGCCAGGTGGTATCTTTGGGGGTTGGGAGTCATTGGTGGGGGGGGGGGGGGTGGGGAGCGCGTGTTGTTTCCTGCCCGTTGTTCTCCTTAGGAAGGGCGGCGTTCCATGGCGAGAGGCGGGGAGGGGCGTGGGTGATCAGGTCCAGGTTGCGACAGATGTGGGGGGGGGGGGGGGTGGGGCACGCTTCGGGTGCACTGGGCTGGGGTCCTTTTGGGTTGCGCTTTGGACTCCATTGAAAACAGAGCAAGTCTGCTCCAGGCTGTTCTTTAAGGTGTTACAGGCCAGGGTACTACAGCTAGTTGTTTTGGTTTGCGCTTTTGACACAACTGCCACCTTCTGGGTGGCGCTTTGGACTCCACTGAAAACAGAGCAAGTCTGCTCCAGGCTGTCCTTGAAGGTGCTACAATTAGCACAAGTAGCGAACGTGGCCTTGTCGTGGTTTGAATGCAAAAACTTAAAATATATTTGGGTTTTTTTGGGGACACCAAACACATCGTTTTACTGGCATGGCTGAGTTCATGCTACATATCATTTCAAACAAAAGTTGCGCTGTGAACTGACCCCAAACAAGCGTTTTACATTACTACTGCTGGCTGAGTTCATGCTTCATTGATCATTTCAAAACAAAAGCAATTGATAACTGAACCCCAGGCAAACGTGTTACTGGCATGCTGATCATATCCTACATGATCTCCAAAACAAAAAGCATTGATACTGAACCCCAAAACAAACTTTTAACTGGCTTGCTGAGTTCATGCTACAGTGATCTGTTTTAAAACAAACAAGCATTGTGAACGACCCCAACAAACGTTTTTACTGGCTGATGGCTGATTCATTGCAACAGTGGTCTTCAAAACAAAAGCATTGATGACTGACCCCAACAGCGTTTTATATTAACTGGCATGGCTGAGTTCATGCGAGCAGTGATCATTTCAAAACAAAGCATTGAGACTGAACCCCCCAAACCAACTTTTAACTCTCTGGCATGGCTGAGTTCATGCTACAGTGATCATTTCAAAACAAAAAGGATTGATGAACTGAACCCCAAACAAACGTTTTGTAATACTGCGTGGCTGATTCAGTGCTACAGGTGATAATTTTCAAAAACAAAAAGCATGGATGAACTGAAACCCCAAAAAGCTTTTTTACTGGCATGGCTGTTCATGCTACAGTGTCATTTTCAAAACAAATCATTATGAACTGACCCCAAACAACGTTTTACTGGCATGGCTGAGTTCATGCTACAGTGATCATTTCAAAACAAAAAGCATTGATTAACTGACCCCCAACAAACGTTTTACTGGCATGGCTGAGTTCATGCTACAGTGATCATTTCAAAACAAAAAGCATTGATGAACTGAACCCCAAACAAACGTTTTACTGGCATGGCTGAGTTCATGCTACAGTGATCATTTCAAAACAAAAAGCATTGATGAACTGAACCCCAAACAAGCGTTTTACTGGCATGGCTGAGTTCATGCTACAGTGATCATTTCAAAACAAAAAGCATTGATGAACTGAACCCCAACCACGTTTACCTGCAATTGCGAGTTTCGTCTACAGTGATCATTTCAAAACAAAAAGCACTGATGAACTGAACCCCAAACAAACGTTTTACTGGCATGGCTGAGTTCATGCTACAGTGATCATTTCAAAACAAAAAGCATTGATGAACTGAACCCCAAACAAACGTTTTACTGGCATGGCTGAGTTCATGCTACAGTGATCATTTCAAAACAAAAAGCATTGATGAACTGAACCCCAAACAAACGTTTTACTGGCATGGCTGAGTTCATGCTACAGTGATCATTTCAAAACAAAAAGCATTGATAAACTGAACCCCAAACAAACGTTTTACTGGCAATGGGTGAGGTCATTCTACATGATCATTCAAATAAAAACAAAAAGCATTGATGAACTGAACCCCAAACAACGTTTTACTGGCATGGCTGAGTTCATGCTACAGGGATCATTTCAAAACAAAAAGCATTGATGAACGGAACCCCAAACAAACGTTTTACTGGCATGGCTGAGTTCATGCTACAGTGATCATTTCAAAACAAAAAGCATTGATGAGACCTGAAGCCCAAACAATCGTTTTACTGCATGGCTGAGTTCATGCTACAGTGATCATTTCAAAACAAAAAGCATTGATGAACTGAACCCCAAACAAAACGGTTTACACTCCTGCCTGGCTTAGTTCAATGCTACATTATCATTTCAAAACAAAAGCATTGATGAACTGAACCCCAAACAAACGTTTTACTGGCATGGCTGAGTTCATGCTACAGTGATCATTTCAAAACAAAAAGCATTGATGAACTGAACCCCAAACAAACGTTTTACTGGCATGGCTGAGTTCATGCTACAGTGATCATTTCAAAACAAAAGCATTGATAACTGAGACCCCAAACCAACGGTTTACTTTGGCATGTGCTGAGTTCCCATGCTACAGTGTCATTCAAACAAACAGCATGGATTGGACTGAACCCCAACAAACGTTTTCACTGCATGGCTGAGTTTCATGCTACAGGGATCATTTCAAACAAAAAGCATTGATTGAATGTACCTGGAACCCACACAAGCGTTTTACTGGCATGGCTGAGTTCATGCTACAGTGATCATTCAAAACAAAAAGCATTGATGAACTGAACCCCAAACAAGCGTTTTACGTCATGCTGTTTCATTCTCCGTGATCATCAAAACAAAAAGCCTTGGATGAACTACCCCAGCAACGTTTTAAACTTGGCATGGCTGAGTTCATGCTACAGTGATCATTTCAAAACAAAAAGCATTGATGAACTGAACCCCAAACAACTAACGTTTTACGTGGCATGCTGAGTCAATGCTACAGGACATTTCAAAACAAAAAGCATTGATGAACTGAACCCCAAACAAACGTTTTACTGGCATGGCTGAGTTCATGCTACAGTGATCATTTCAAAACCAAAAGCATTGATGAACTGAACCCCAAACCAACGTTTTACTGGCATGGCTGAGTTCATGCTACAGTGATCATTTCAAAACAAAAAGCATTGATGATCTGAACCCCAACCAGCGTTTACTGCTGCTAGTTCGTGCTACTGATCCTTTTCAAAAACAAAAAATCATTTATGAAGGACCTAACCCCACAACGTTTGTACTGTATGGCTGAGTTCATCTACAGTTATCATTTCCAACCAAAGCAATTGAGAACATGACCCCAAACAAACGTTTTACTGGCATGGCTGAGTTCATGCTACAGTGATCATTTCAAAACAAAAAGCATTGATGACCCCAAACAAACGTTTTACTGGCATGGCTGAGTTCATGCTACAGTGATCATTTCAAAACAAAAAGCATTGATGAACTGAACCCCAAACAAGCGTTTTACTGGCATGGCTGAGTTCATGCTACAGTGATCCTTCAACACCAAAGCATTGATGACCGAAACCCCCCAAACAACGTTTGTGACGGCATGAATGCTAGTTCATGCTACAGTGAGCCTTTTCAAACAAAAAGTCAATTGATGACTGACCCCAAACAAGCGTTTAGTAACTGGCATTGCGCGTTCATGCTACAGTGACATTTAATATTCTACAATATATTAATCATTATCCATCTGGGATTATAATTTATTGGGCGATTCTTATGCTTTTTTAATTGTATTATTATTTCCATATCCTCAAGTAATCAGGATTCATAGGACCTTCAAACCACTTCAAATGGCTTCAAATGGTCTCTCTATGACCTTCCTCCAGGGCTTTTTTGCCGCATATATACGATCGATTCTAGTAGAGTTTGACCCCGTTTTGGCAACAAAAACAAAAATGTCGCTAAAAAAAGGTTTTAAAAATAAAATCCCCCCCCCCCCCCCCCCTCCCCCGACACACCACACACGAATGCACCCAAAAAGCTACAAATAGCTCTAAAAAGCTTTACAAAGCACTTTAACGCTGTCCCTGGAGGAGGCCTGAAACCATAAAGCTAGAAAAAACATTTTTTCAGATTTGAAAAAATAAAAACTGCCTTTCCCCACCCCCTCTTTCAACGCATGATCCTTGAAGGCTTGGGTGTTCCCCCTGGCGCTGAGACCACCACCCCCAGCTACAGACCTTGCAACCATGAATAAATAGTACGCCTTATGATGAGGCATGAGGTTGAGGGGGCCAGCCCGTTTGCTTGCACTGGGGCCAACCACTCCCTTGCAACCAATTCAAATGACTGGCCCTTCCCCGACCCCCTCTTCCCCCTGAGGATCTTGGACAGTCTGGGTGATCCCCCTGGGGCTGATAGACTGAGACCACCACCCCCAGCTACAGACCTTGCAACCACGCCAAATGTCTGACCCTTCTTCCACCCCTCTTCCCCCTTAGGACCTTGGACGGTCTGGGCGATCCCCCTGGGGCTGATAGACTGAGACCACCACCCCCAGCTACAGACCTTCCAACCAATCCAAATGTCTGACCCTTCTTCCACCCCTCTTCCCCCTCAAGACCTTGGACGGTCTGGGTGATCCCCCTGGGGCTGAGAGACTGAGACCACCACCCCCAGCTTCAGACCTTGCAACCAATCCAAATGTCGGGCCCTTCTTCCACCCCCTCTTCCTAAGTATAATCCTTGAGGGTCTGGGTGTTCCCCCTGGGGCTGACACCACCACCCCCAGCTACAGACCTTGCAACCAATCCAAATGTCTGACTGACCCTTCTTCCACCCCTTCTTCCCCCTTCAGATCTTGGACGGTCTGGGTGTTCCCCCTGGGGCTGACACCACCACCCCCAGCTATAGACCTTGCAACCAATCCAAATGTCTGACCCTTCTTCCACCCCTTCTTCCCCCTTCAGATCTTGGACGGTCTGGGTGTTCCCCCTGGGGCTGACACCACCACCCTCAGCTATAGACCTTGCAACCAATCCAAATGTCTGACCCTTCTTCCACCCACTCTTCCCCCTTAGGATCTTAAAAGGTCTGGGAGTTTCCCCTGGAGCTGAGACCACCTACCCTAGCTACGGACCTTGTGATAACAAGTTCCTTATGGATCGTATGATGAAGGCGGTCTCATCACTGGGAGAGACTGAGGTGGGTTTATGATGATGAATACATAAATAGTACGCCTTATTACGAGGTGTGAGGTTGAGGGGACCAGTTCGTTGGTTTTCACGGGGGCCAACAACCTTTTATTTTATTTTCGGCTACCAGCACCAGCGTCTAGGCAGCTCCCAGAGACTGCTACTGGTCCAAATCCAAAGATGCCAGAGGCACTAGAAAGCTTACGATATCAGCTTCCAGGCGCCTTGTTTGGTTTCAGGTTTGGATGAAGAGAGAGCCCAGGGAGCTGCCTAGAAGCTGCTGCTCGTTGCTGGAAAACAAACTATGCCGACCATCTTGTTGATGATGATGATAGTGATGATTGCATTTTTCTTGGTGTCCTACTGGACTCCAAATGTGCCCGCAGCTCGATGAAGCCGAAGGGCGCATAAACATCACGAACAAAAAAAAGTAAAAAACGCTAGGGGGCCGGCAAGGAGGTTGTTCGGGAGGCAGAAAAGTTGGAGGTTGCTTGGGAGGCAGGGAAGTTGGAGGTAGGTTGAGGGGTATAGCTTTGGGGGCTGGCAAGGAGGTTGGTTGGGAGGTAGAGAGATTCCAGGTAGGCCACCTTATGACCAACCTTGTAACCAACCTTGCAACCTTGTGACCAACCTTGTAACCAACCTTGCAACCTTTTAACCAACCTTGTAACCAACCTTGTGACCAACCTTGCAACCTTGTAACCAACCTTGCAACCTTGTAACCAACCTTGTAACCAACCTTGCAACCTTGTAACCAACCTTGTAACCAACCTTGCAACCTTGTAACCAACCTAGTAACCAACCTTGTAACCAACCTTGTGATCAACCTTGCAACCTTGCTTCCGGAAGGTGGCAAAAAAAAAACATAGGTAAGAAAAAAAATCTGTGGGGATAAACAGTGGAAACTAGTAACCAACCATGTGACCAACCTTGCAACCTTCTAACCAACCTTGTAACCAACCTAGTAATCAACCTTGCAACCTTTTAACCAACATTGCAACCTTATAACTAACCTTGTAACCTTGTTACCAACATTGTAACCAACCTTGCAACCTTGTAACCAACCTTGTAACCAACTTTGCAACCTTGTAACCATCCTTGCATCCTTGTAACCAACCTTGTAACCAACCTTGTAACTTTTTAACCAACATTGTAACCAAACTTGCATTCTTGTTCCCAACCTTGCAACCTTGTAACCAACCTTGTAACCTTTTAACCAACATCGTAACCAAACTTGCATTCGTGTAATCAAACTTGTACCCAAACTTGCATCCTTGTAACCAACCTAATGACCAACCTTGGAATTAACCTTGTAACCAACCTTGTGACCCAACCTGCAACCGTTTAAAACCAACCTTGTAACCAACCTTGGGGACAAAACTCCAATGCAAACCTTTGAACCAAACTTGCAACTTCCGACACCTTGTAAACCCAACCCTAAGGAACCACAATCCCTAAGGAAAAATTAAATCCTTGTAAACACCTTGTGACCAACCTTGAAACCTTTAACCAACCTACTTGCATACCAATCGTTGTAACCAACACTTGTGACCAACCTTGCAACCTTTACACAAACTTGCAAACCACTCGTAACCAACCTAAATGACCAACCTTGGAATTAACCTTGTAACCAACCTTGTGACCAACCTGCAACCTTGCAAACCCAAATTGGAACCAAAAATTGTGACCAACCTTGCAACCTTTAACCACACTTGCAAACCAAACCTTGGACCAAACTTGTGACAAACCTTGCCAACCTTAACCAAACTGCAACCAACCTGTTTACCAACTTGTGACCAAACCTTGGCACCCTTTGCAGCCGAACTTGCAACCAACCTTGCGAACCAACCTTGTGACCAACCTTGCAACCTTTGCAACCAAACTTTGCAACCAACCTTGTACAACCTTGTGGGACCAAACCTTGCAACCTTTAACCAAAACTTGCAACCAACCGGTAACCACTAATGACCCAAACTTGCAAACCTTGCAACCAACCTTTTGGACAAACCTTGCAACCTTTGAACCAAACTTGCAACCAACCTTGTTGCCAAACCTTGTTGTGACCAACCTGCAACCTTTTAACCAAACTTGCAACAACCTTGAACCATCCTTGTACCACATTGCAACCTTTTAACCAAACGTGCAACCCCACCCTATGTAACCAACCTTGTGACCAACCTTGCAGACCTTGCAAACCAAATTGAACAACCGTGTGACCAACCTTGCCACGTTTTAACAATCTTGCAAAACCAACCTGTAACCAACCTGTGATCCAACTTCCCTTCCGGGGGGGCAAACCTTTTAAACCCACCTGCAAACCAACCTTGTAACCAAACCTAATGACCAACTGGAATTAAACTTGTAACCATCATTGTGACCCAACCTTGCAAACCCTTTTAACCAAACTGCAACAACCTTGGACCAAATTGCAACCTTTTTTAACCAAACTTACAACAACCTGTTGTAACCAACCTGCAAACCTTTTAACCAACTGAAACCAACTTGTTACCAACCTTGTGACCAACCTTGCAACCTTTTAAACCAAATGCAACCAACCTTGTTACACACCTTGTGACCAACCTTGCAACCTTTTAACAAACTTGCAAACCAACCTGTTACCAAGATTGTGCCAACCTTGCACGTTGCAGCCAAAACTTGCAAACCAAACTGTACCAAGCTTGTGGTGACAACCTTGCACCTTGCAGCCAACTGCAACCAAACTTGTAACCAAACCTTGGACCAACCTTGCACCTTTTAACAAACTTGACAACCAACCGTTTGTAACCAACCTAAGGAGCCAACCTTGCAACCTTGCAACACCAAAATTGCCAACCAACCTTGTAACCAACCTTGTGACCAAACCCTTGCAAACCTTTTACCCAAACTTGAACCAAACATTGATTACCAAACCTTGTGACCAACCTTGCAACCTTTTAACCAAAACTTGCAACAACCTTGTAACCACCTTGGGACCAAAAAAAAACCTTGCAACTTTAACCAAACTTGCAACCAACCTTGTAAAACCTTGCACCCTTGCAACCAACTGGCAAACCAACTTGGCCAACTGCAACCTTTAAAACCCAATCTTGCAACAACTTGTAACAAACCTGTGACCAACCTTGCAAACCTTTTAAACCAACCTGGCAACCAACCTTGTAACCAACCTTGTACCCAACCTGCAACCTTGACAACCAAACTGACACAAAAACCTTGTAAACCACATGGTCTGTGACCAACCTGCAACCTTGCAACCAAACTTGCAACCAACCTTGTGACCAATCTTGCAACCTTTTAAACCAAAACTTGCCAAACCAACCTTGTAACCAACCTGGTGGACCAACCTTTGCAACTTTAACCAAACTTGAAACCAACCTTGTTACACAAACCTGTGACCAACCTTGCAACCTTTTAACCAAACTGCAAACAACCTTGTACCAACCATGTGACAAATGCACTTTTAACAAAACTTGCAACAAACCTTGTACCAACATTGTGACCAACCTGCAACCTGCATCCAAACTGCCTTGCAAACCACTTGTTGACCAACCTTGAAACCTTGCAACCAAACTTCAACCAACCGTGCTTAACCAAACCTTGTGACCACCTTGGCACCTTTTAATTCAAACTTGCAACCAACCGGTAACCAACTAATGACCAACCTTGCAACCTTGCCAACCAAACCTTGCCAACCAACCTTGTAACACCCACCTTGTGACCAAACCTTGCAAACTTTTAACCAAACTTGCAACCAACCTTGTTGCCAACCTTGTGAACCCCAACCTAGCAACCTTTTTTTAACCAAACTTGCAAACCAAAACCTTTTGATAACCATTCCTTGGGACCAAAATTGCAACCTTTTAACCAAACTTGCAACCCAACCTTGTAACCCACCTGTGCCCAACCTTGCAACCTTGCAACCAAATTGCAACCAAACCTTTGTGACCAACCATTGCAACCTTTAACCAATCTTGAAACCAACCTTGTAAAAACCAACCTTGTGACCCAACTTTGAACCTTTTAACCCAACCTTGAACAACCTTGTATGTAACCAACTAATGACTAACCTTGGAATTATTACCTTTTTGTAAACAACCTTGTGACCAACTTGCAACTTTTAACCAAACTTTGCAACCAACTGTGACCAATCTTGAAAACCTTTAAACCAAACTTACAACCCAACTTGTAACCAACCTTGCAACTTTTAACAAACTTGAAACCAACCTGTTACCAACCTTGTTGCTGAACAACCTTGCAACTTTTAACCAACTTGCAACAAAAAACTTGTACAACTTGTGGACAAACATTGCAACCTTTTACAACTCTTGCAAACCAACTTGTTACCAGCTTGGACCAACCTGAACTTGCAGCCAAACTGCAACCAAACTTGTAACCAACCTTGTGACCAAAACCTTGCAACCTTGCCAACCTTGAACCCAACTGGCAACCAACCTTGGTCACCACTACCTTGTGACCAACCTTGCAACCCTTTAACCAAACTTGCAACCAAAACCGTGTAACCAACCTAATACCAACCTTGCAACCTGCAACCAAACTTGCAAACCAACCTTGTTGTAACCAACCTTGTGAACAACCTTGCAACCGTTTAACCAACTTTGAACCAACCTTGTTACCAACCTTGTGAACAACCTTCCAACCTTTGAACCAACCTTGCAACCAACTGTAAACCAACTTGCAAACCAACTTGCAACCTTTTTAACCAAATTGCAACCAACCTTGTAAAACCAACCTGGCAATCTTTGCAAACCAAACTTGCAACCAAACCTTGTGAACCAACCTTGCGACCTTTTAAACCAAAACTTGCAACCCCAACCTTGTTACCAACCTGTTGTGAACAACTGTGCAAACCTTGCAGCCCAAATTGCAACCCAACCTTGTGACCAACCTTGGACCAACCTTGCAACCTTGAAACCAACCTTGACAACCAAACCTTGTAAAACCAACTTGCTGACCAACATTGCAACCTTGTAACCAACCTTGCAACCAACCTTGTAACCAACCTTGTGACCAACCTTGCAACCTTTTAACCAAACTTGAAACCAACCTTGTTGCCAACCTTGTGACCAACCTTGCTACCTTTTAACCAAACTTGCAACCAACCTTGTAACCAACCTTGTGACCAACCTTGCAACCTTTTAACCAACCTTGCAAACAACCATGTAACCAACCTAATGACCAACCTTGAAATTAGCCTTGTTACCAACCTTGTGACCAACCTTGCAACCTTTTAACCAAACTTGCAACCAACCTTGTGACCAATCTTGCAACCTTTTAACCAAACTTACAACCAACCTTGTAACCAACCTTGTGACCAACCTTGCAACCTTTTAACCAAACTTGAAACCAACCTTGTTACCAACCTTGGCACAACCTTGTGAACTTTTCAACCAAACTGCCAACCAACCCTGTACCAACCTTGTGACCAACCTTGCAACCTTTAACCAACTTGCAACCTAACCTTGTTACCAAGCTGACCAACCTTGCAACCTTGCAGCCAACTTGCAACCAACTTGTATCAACCTTGGACCAACCTTGCAAAACCTCGCAAACCAAAACTTGCAACCAACATTGTAACCAACCTTGACCAACCTTGCAACTTTTAAACCAAAACTTGCAACCAACGTGTAACCAACCTTGTGCCAACCTTGCAACGAACCAAACTTGCAACCAAACTTGTAACCAACCTTTGACCACCTTGCAACCTTTAACCAAACTTGCAAACCAACTTGTTAAACCAACCTTGTGAAAAACCTATTCAACATTTTAACCAAAAATCTCAACCAACCATGAACCAACATTGTGACCAACCTTGCAACCTTTTAACCAAACTTGCAACCAACCTTGAACCAAACCTTGTGACCAACTCTTGCAACTTTTGAATCAAACTTTGCAACCACGTGTTGTAACCAACCTAATGACCAACCTTGCAACCTTGCAACAAACTTGCAACCAACCTTGTAACCAAACCTTGTGACCAAACCTTGGCAACCTTTAAACCAAAACTTGCAACCAACTTGTTGCCAACCCTTGTTGACCAAACATGACAACCTTTTAACCAAACTTTTGCAACCAAACCATGAACCATCCTTGTGACCAAACTGCAACCTTTCAAAACCAAACTTGTGCAACCAACATTGTAACCAACTTTTGTGACCAACCTTGCAACCTTGCAACCAAACTTGCAACCAACCTTGTGACCACCATGTTGCAACCTTTTAACCAATTGCAACCAACCTTGTAACCAACCTTGTGACCAACCTTGCAACCTTTTAACCAAACTTGCAACCAACCTTGTAACCACCTAAGACTAACCTTGGAATAACCTGCAAACCCAACCTTAGTGACCAACCTTGCAACCTTTTTAACCAAACTTGCAACCAACCTTGTGACCAATCTTGCAACCTTTAAACCAAACTTACAACCAACCTTGTAACCAACCTTGCAACCTTTTAACCAACCTTGAAACCAACCTTGTTACCAACCTTGTGACCAACCTTGCAACCTTTTAACCAAAACTTGCAAACCAACTTGTTACCAAGATTGTGACCAACCTTGCAATCCTTGCAGCCCCCCCCAAACTTGCAACCAAACTTGTTAACCAACCCTTGACCAACCTTGCAACTTGCAAGCCAAAACTTGCAACCACCTTGTTTAACCAACCTTGTGACAACCTTGCAACCCTTTTAACCAAACTTGCAACCAACCGTGAAAAACCAACCTAATGACCAAACCTTGCAACCGTGCAAACCAAACTTGCAACCAACCTTGTAACAAACCCTGTTGACCAACCTGCAACTTTTCCTTTTAACCAAAACTTGAACCAACCTTGTTACCAAACCTTGTTAACCACCTGCCAACCTTGCAACCAAAAACTGCAACCAACATTGATAACCAACCTTCAACAACCTTGTGCAACCTTGGAACCAAAAACTGCAACCAACCTTGTAACCAACCTTGCAATCTTGCAACCAAACTTGCAACCAACCTTGTGACCAACCTTGCGACCTTTTAACCAAACTTGCAACCAACCTTGTTACCAACCTTGTGACCAACCTTGCAACCTTGCAGCCAAAATTGCAACCAACCTTGTGACCAACCTTGTGACCAACCTTGCACCCTTTGACAACCCAAACTTGCAACAAAACCTGTAACCAACCTTGTTGACCAACCTGCAACCTTTAATCAAAAGTGCAACCAACCGTGTAACCAACCTAAGACCACAAACTTGCAACCTTGCAACCAACCTTGCAACCAACCTTGTAACCAACCTTGTGACCAACCTTGCAACCTTTTAACCAAACGTTGAAACCAAAAACTTGTGCCCAACCTGGTGACCAACCTGCTACCCTTTTAACCAAACTTGCAACCAAACTTGTAACCAACCCTTGGTGTGACCAAAACCTTGCAAACATTTTAACAACCTTGCAACCAACCCTTGTAACCATAATGACCAACCTTGAAATAGCCTTGTAACCAACCTGTGACCAACCTTGCACCCTTTTACCAAACTGCAACAAACCTTGTGACAATTTGCAACCTTTGAACAAACTTGAAAACCAACCTTGTTCCAACTTTGCCAACCTTGTGACCTTTTAACAAAAAATTGCAAACAACCTTGTTACAAACTTGGGACCAACCTTGCAACTTTTAACCAAACTTGCAACCAACCTTGGTTACCAAGGCTTGTGACCAACCTTGCAACCTTGCAGCCAAACTTGCAACCAAACTTGTAACCAACCTTGTGACCAACCTTGCAACTTGCAACCAAACTTGAAACCAACATTGTAACAACCTTGTGACCAACCTTGAACCTTTTAACCAAAAATGCAACCAACCGGGTGTCTGTAACAACCTTGTGCCAACCTTGCAACCTTGCAACCAAACTTGCAACCAACCTTGTAACCAACCTTGTGACAAAAACTTGCAAAACCTTTTTTAACAAAAAACTTGCACCAACCTTGTTACCAACCTTGTGACCAACCTTGCAACCTTTTAACCAAACTTGCAACCAACCTTGTAACCAACCTTGTGACCAACCTTGCAACCTTTTAACCAAACTTGCAACCAACCTTGTAACCAACCTTGTGACCAACCTTGCAACCTTTTAACCAAACTTGCAACCAACCTTGTAACCAACCTTGTGACCAACCTTGCAACCTTGCAACCAAACTTGCAACCAACCTTCTGACCAACCTTGCAACCTTTTAACCAATCTTGCAACCAACCTTGTAACCCACCTTGTGACCAACCTTGCAACCTTGCAACCAAACTTGAAACCAACCTTGTTACCAACCTTGTGACCAACCTTGCAACCTTTTAACCAAACTTGGAATTAACCTTGTAACCAACCTTGTGACCAACCTTGCAACCTTTTAACCAAACTTGCAACCAACCTTGTGACCAACCTTGCAACCTTTTTAACCAAAACTTGAAACCAAACCTTGTTGTATAACCAACCTTTGTGACCAACCTTGCAACCTTGAAAAAACCTTGCAAACCAACATTGTCACCAACCTAATGACCCAACTTGGAATTATCCTTGTAACCAACCTTGTGACCAACCTTGCAACCTTTAACCAAACTTGCAACCAACCTTGTGACCAATCTTGCAACCTTTTAACCAAACTTACAACCAACCTTGTAACCAACCTTGCAACCTTTTAACCAAACTTGAAACCAACCTTGTTACCAACCTTGTGACCAACCTTGCAACCTTTTAACCAAACTTGCAACCAACCTTGGTACCAACTTGTGAACAAACCTTGCAACCTTTTAACCAAATTGCAAACCAACTTGTTACAAAGATTGTGACCAACCTGCAAACCTTGACAGCCAAACTTGCAACCAAACTTGTAACCAAGCTAGTGACCAACCTTGCAACCTTGCAACCAAACTTGCAACCAACCTTGTAACCAACCTTGTGACCAACCTTGCAACCTTTTAACCAAACTTGCAACCAACTGTGTAACCAACCTAAGACAACCTGGAAACTTGCAACCAAAACTTGCAAACCAACCTTGTAACCAACCTTTCGACCAACCTTTGAAACCTTTTAACCAAACTTGTTGAAAACCAACCTTGTTACCAAACTTGTGACCAACCGTGCAACCTTTTAACCAAACTGCAACCACCGTGAACCAACTTGTGACCAAACCGTGCAACCTTTTAACACCTTGCAACCAACCTCTGTAAACCAAACCTTGCAAACCTGGCAACCAAACTTGCAACCACTTGTGACCAATCTTGCAACCTTTTAACCAATCTTGCAACCAACGTTGTAACCAACCTTGTGACCAACCTTGCAACCTTGCAACCAAACTTGCAACCAACCTTGTAACCAACCTTGTGACCAACATTGCAACCTTTTGGACCAAACTTGCAGCCAACCGTGTAACAAACTAATACCAACCTTGAAACCTTGCACCAAACTTGCAAACCAACCTTGTGACCAATCTTGCAACATTTTAACCAAAACTTGCAACCAACCTTGTAACCAACCTTGTGACCAACCTTGCAACCTTTTGAACCCAAACGTTGCAACCAACCTTGTAACAACCTTGTGCCAACCTTGCAACCTTTTACCAAACTTGGCCAACAAAACTTGTTCAAACCTTGTGACCAACCATTGAAACTTTTAACCAAACTTGCAACCAACCTTGTTACCAACCTTGTGACCAACCTTGCAACCTTGCAGCCAAACTTGCAACCAACCTTGTGACCAACCTTGTGACCAACCTTGCAAACCTTGCCAACCAACTTTGCAAACCAAACCTGTACCAACCTTGTGACCAACCTTGCAACCTTTTAATCAAACTTGCAACCAACCGTGTAACCAACCTAATGACCAACCTTGCAACCTTGCAACCAACCTTGCAACCAACCTTGTAACCAACCTTGTGACCAACCTTGCAACCTTTTAACCAAACTTGCAACCAACCTTGTTACCAACCTTGTGACCAACCTTGCAACCTTGCAACCAAACTTGCAACCAACCTTGTAACCAACCTTGTGACCAACTTGCAACCTTTTAACCAAACTTGCAACCAACCTTGTAACCAACCTTGTGACCAACCTTGCAACCTTGCAACCAAACTTGCAACCAACCTTGTGACCAACCTTGCAACCTTTTAACCAATCTTGCAACCAACCTTGTAACCAACCTTGTGACCAACCTTGCAACCTTTTAACCAACCTTGCAACCAACCTTGTAACCAACCTAATGACCAACCTTGGAATTAACCTTGTAACCAACCTTGTGACCAACCTTGCAACCTTTTAACCACACTTGCAACCAACCTTGTGACCAATCATTGACAAACCTTTAACCCAAACTAAAAACCAACCTGTAACAACCTTGCAACCTTTAACCAAACTTGAAACCAACCTTGTGACCAACCTTGTGACCAACCTTGCAACCTTTTAACCAAACTTGCAACAAACCTTGTTACCAACCTTGTCACCAACATTGAACCTTCTAACAAACTTTGCAACCCAACCTTGTTACCAAGCTTGTGACCCAACCTTGCAAGTTGAAGCCAAACTTGGCCAACAAAACTTGTAATCAACCTGTACAACCTTGCAACCTTGCAACCAAACTTGCAACCACCTTGTGACATGCATTGTGACCAACCTTGCACCTTGTACCAAACTGCTGCAACCAACCGGTGTTGTTTGTAACCACCTAATACCAACCTTGCAACCTTGCACCAAACTTGTAAACCAACCTTGTAAACCAACCTTGTGACCAAAACTGTGAAACCTTTTAACCAAAAATTGAATGCAACCAACCTGTTAGGCAACTTGAGACAAACCTGAAACCTTGTAACCAAACTTGCAAACCAACCTTGTAACCAAAACCTGTGACCAAACTTGCAACCTTTTAACCAAAACTTGCAACCAACTGTGTAACCACCTTGCAACCTTGCAACAAACTTGCAACCAACCTTGTGACCAACCTTGCAACCTTTGCAACCCCAAACCTTGCAACCAACTGTAACCAACATTTGGACCAACCTTTGCCAACCTTGCAACCAAACTTGCAACCAACCTTGTGACCTATCTTGAAACCCTTTTAACCAAACTTGCACCAACCGTTGGTAAACCAACTTGTGGTGACCAAACCTGCAAACCTTGTAACCGAAACTTGCAACCAACCTTGTTACCAACCTGGTGGACCAACCATTGCAACCTTTTAACCAACTTGCAACCAACCTTGTACCAACCTTTGTGGACCAACCATTGCAAACCTTTTAACCAAATTGCAACCAACCTTGTTACCAACTTGTGATACCTTGTCTTCTCCCTCACGTTCTACCCGAAGCCCATCACCACTCTTGTCTGACCAACCTGCAACAACCTGGACCAACCTTGGGACCAACCTTGCAACCTTGCAACCAAAACTTGCAACCAACCTTGTAACAACCTTGTGACCAAAACCTTGCAACTTTTAATCCAACTTGCAATATTCCCCACCCCCCTCCCAACCGTTTACCAAGCTAATGACCAACCTTGCAACTTGCAACCAACCTTGCAACCAAACCTTGTAACAAACCTGTGAACAACCCTTGCAACCTTTTAACCAAACTTGCAACCAACCTTGTTGTGACCAACCTTGCAAACCTTTTAACAACTTGCAAACCAACATTGTAACCATCCTTGGTGGACCAAACTTTGCAACCTTTTAACCAAACTTGCAACCAACCTGTAACCAACCTTTGACAAAACCTTGCAACTTGCA
Source organism: Chlamydomonas sp. ICE-L (assembly GCA_013435795.1). Classification (NCBI taxonomy): domain Eukaryota; kingdom Viridiplantae; phylum Chlorophyta; class Chlorophyceae; order Chlamydomonadales; family Chlamydomonadaceae; genus Chlamydomonas; species Chlamydomonas sp. ICE-L. The sequence goes on from JACBWV010000059.1 coordinate 165,501, forward strand.
ACCTCCCAAAATTGCAACAAACCTGTGACCAACTTGCAACCTTTTAACCAATCTTGCAACCAACCTTGTAACCAACCTTCTGACCAACCTTGCAACCTTTTAACCAACCTTGCAACCAACCTTGTAACCAACCTAATGACCAACCTTGGAATTAACCTTGTAACCAACCTTGTGACCAACCTTGCAACCTTTTAACCAAACTTGCAACCAACCTTGTGACCAATCTTGCAACCTTTTAACCAAACTTACAACCAACCTTGTAACCAACCTTGCAACCTTTTAACCAAACTTGAAACCAACCTTGTTACCAACCTTGTGACCAACCTTGCAACCTTTTAACCAAACTTGCAACAAACCTTGTTACCAACCTTGTGACCAACCTTGCAACCTTTTAACCAAAATGCAACCCAACCTTGTTACCAAGCTGTGGACAACCTTGCAACTTGCAGCCAAACTTGCAACCACACTTGGAACCAACCAGTGACAACCTTGCAACCTTGCAACCAAACTTGCAACCAACCTGTGTAACCAACCTTGGGACCAACCTTGGCAACCGTTTAAACCCAAAACTTGCAACCAACCGTGTAACCAACTAAGACCAACCTGCAACCTTGCCCAACAAACTGCAACCAACCTTGTAACCAAACCTTGGGACCAACATTGCACCTTTTAACCAAAACTTGACAACCAACCTTGTACACACCTTGTGACCACCTTGCAACCTTTTAACCAACTTGCAACCACTTGTAACCAACCTTGTGACCAACTTGCAATCCTTTTAACCAACACTTTCAAACCCAAATTGGCAACCAACCTTGCAACCTTGCAACCAACCTTGGACCACCTTGCAACCTTTTAACAATCTTGAAACCAACCTGTAACCAAACCTTGTGACCAACTTGCAACCTTTTAACCAAACTTGCAACCAAACCTTGTAACCAACCTTGGGACAACATTGTTGTAACCTTGCAACCAAACTTGCAACCAAACCTCTGTGACCAATCTTGCAACCTTTAACCCAAAATTGAACCAACCTTAACCAAACCTTGGTACCAACCTTGGGCACCCTTTTAACCAAACTTGCAAACCAACCTTGTTACAACCTTGGACCAACATTGCAACTTTAACCAAACTTGAACCAACCGGTTACCAACTGTGCCACTTGCAACCTTTTCCACCAAACTTGCAACCAACCTTGTTACCCAATTTTGTGACCAATTGCAACCTTGCAGCCAAACTTGCAACCAACCTTGTGACCAACCTTGCAACCTTGCAACCAACCTTGCAACCAACCTTGTAACCAACCTTGTGACCAACCTTTCAATCTTTTAACCAATCTTGCAACCAATCGGGTATCCAACCTAATGACCAACCTGCAACCTTGCAACCACCTGATACCAAACTGTAAACCAACTTGTGACCAACATGGCAACCTGTAAACCAAACTTGATGCAACCAAAACTTGTTGCAAACCTTGTGACCAACCTTGCAACCTTTGAACAGATTGCAACCAACTTGTAACCATCCTTTGACCAAACTTGCAACATTTTAAACAAAACGTAGAAACCAACTTGTAACCAACCTTGTGACCAACCTTGGCAACATTGCAATCCAAACTTGCAACCAACCTTGGACCAACCTTGCAACCTTTTAACAATCTTGCAACCAACCTGTAACCAACCTTGTGACCAAAACCTTGCAACCTTTAACCAACCGTGCAAAACCAACCTTGTAACCAACAATGGACCAACCTTGGAATTAACCTTGTAACCAACTTGTGACCAACCTTGCACTTTTAACCAAACTTGCAAAACCAAACCTTGTTACAACCTCGTGACCAACCTTGCCACTTTTTTTAACCAACCTTGCAACCACATTGTGACCAATCTTGCAACTTTTAACCAACTTACAACCAACCTGAAACCAACCTTGTTACCAAACATGGTGACCAACCTTGCAAACTTTTAACCAAAACTCGCAACAAACCTTGTGTTTACCCAACCTTGTGACCAACCTTGCAACCTTGCAAACCAAACTTGACAACCAACCTTGTTACAAGCTTGTGACCAACCTGCAACCTTGCAGCCCAAACTGCAACCAAACTTGTAACACATTGTGGACCAAACCTTGCACTTGCAACCAAACTTGACAACCAACTTGTTGTAACAAACCTTTTGACCACCTGCACCCTTTAACCAAAACTT
>JACBWV010000058.1:0-34074 GCA_013435795.1 Chlamydomonas sp. ICE-L
AAAGCGCGTCGACCATGACCCGAGGGACTCTCACGATCTGAAGGTTCGCTGTACGCAAATCCATGCTCAATGTTTCGATTTCAGGAACTCGCTCTGTAAGCGCCAGGACGTATTCGAATGGAAAGTCATCGTCATTGCACCCTTCCTCCTGCTTAAATCGAAAGAAACCGTGCCATTTGGGGCAGAATGGATAAGTGTACAAGCGTCGATCAGTGGTCCACATGGTTGACGTCTTTTACCAGAGTGGAGTACGCTTTTCCGAACACAGCACATTTCATTTATATCGTTTTTTGAGGAACGGGCGGCAAAGATCCCGTGGCACAAAAGAACACGGGAATCTTTGTTGATGTGCCCTAGAAGTCTACTTGAGGCGGCACATCCGGGAAAGCCCAGCGTTCAGTGATAATAAACCCAAGTGTTGACAAACAGTGGATTTTTACAAACAACATCACATTGTGTAAGAACTTGGACAGTTCACTCGACGGAATACTAAAATTGAAAACGATTTTACAAAATCGGCCTCATACAAAAAAACGAGCTTGAGCTGCGCATGAAAAGAGAGTGCGAGCAACAATTGCCGTCGGATGTTCAGGCTGAGGAGGCCACAGCAGCAGCTGCCTCGGTTACCTCAGCCCGGCGGCAGAGTTCTTCGATAGCATCATCAGCTTCGATAGCATCATAGTGAGCATCATCGCCCTAAGCTCCGATACGGTCTTTGTGTCCATCCTGTATACAACTATTTTAGTATATTACCGTCTTATACCGGTTTTTGGATGTTTCATTTTGTAGTTACACAGTAGTGTGTCTAATACTGATGTCAACTGTGGGCTCCCACTAATAATACAATCCGTTGTTGCCGATATTTTAAACGTGTTCACATGAACACCTTTGAAAAGACTCTCCATCTCGGTAACAACAATTATTTCAACAACAAATAAATACTGAAGAATTGCCGGAGGCTCACATCAATCCCTATTTTAAACGTGTTCACATGAACACCTCTGAAAAGACTCTCCATCTCGGTAACAACAATTATTTCAACAACAAATAAAACTGGGTGTGGGGTTTGTCGAGGAACTTCTCGGCGCGTCTCGGCGAAACGCGAGAGGACGCTCTCTCCCAAAGACTTGGTGAAGTGTAAGCATCAGGATGTTCCTGGAAGCGTTCACATCGCGGTCGAACTGTGAACTGTGGGCTCCCCTCCGGTCCCCACTATGAACTGTGGGTTCCCCTCCGGTCGCCCACCCGCTCGGTTCCTCGCGGACTCCTTTGTGGGGGCTCCCCTCCGGTCGCCCCCGGTCGCTCCGCTGGGGGGGAATAGGTGAAAGGGGCTCCGCCACTTGTTTAATGTGGTACGGTGGTTCTCATCCAAGTGTTGGCGACATATATCACTTGACAAGCAGTTTTGAGGTTGGTTGGTTGAGGATGAGAACAACCGTGATGTCTTTTTTACGCCCCCCTTGTTCTTCATCTGCCGGTGGAATTACCTCTTTACTGTCCCCGCTTTCCTCGAGATACATGTGGAACAAGGCAACCTGAAATCTTCCTCAAAAAACAAAACTTAAATTATAACACGATGGCCAACAAAATTTCAAGACAAATAGCTTTCTGGATCGGGTGCATAGGAATCAGGACAGCTTTCGTGATTCTTGCCTTTCTCGCGACACCTATGTATCTAAGGTACATGGGCGTCTTGGCCCTTGTGCCAGCAATAGGGTTCTTTGTCATATACTTTGGAGGCCTTCGGAAAACGGGGATAGAGGTGGCGCCAGATGGCGGGAAGATCTGGTGGTCGAAACTTCGCCCTGTTCATGGCACGTTATACCTATTGTTTGCAATCCTTGCGCTCTCCCGCTGGCAAAGACATGCATGGGTCGCCTTGGCTGTCGATGTATTCATCGGTGTCCTCGCTAAACTGTGTTTCGTTGTGGGTTATAAAAAACGATTTAGGAATACATCTCACCCCTATGTTTTTGCCAGGGGTCTCGACTCGACTCGACACAGGTTCCGTCAATATGCGAGAGGTCGGTCGCTCTGTGACTCGACGCGGTCGATGCCCCAGGTTGCTGTGACCCGTTGAATTTAAGCTACCCGTATATCGAACCTATGAATTTCTTATTACACATCCGGGGGTCCGGGGGACATGTAGTAAGAAAGACAATGAATTCTCCATAGGGGTATCATAGGGGTCAACTCCCCCGGGGATGCTGTCCTTTACGAACAGGGATTTTCTGTTCGAACTGCCTTCAGGAAGATGTCAGCTGCCCCCACAATGTCTCTGTCGCATGTGAATTGACAGTTCTTGCAGGTGTATGTCTCTCCACACTTGTTTAAGAAACCGCACTACTTATTTTCGGAAAGCAAACGAGTCAACTGTTGCAACCCTTTAGGCAAAATTTGCTACCCACTCAAATGCGCTTCAGATCAGTACCATTCGCTGTGAACAGTGCATGCTGCTGCTGTTTGTGAATCTTGAGGATCCTGCTGCCCATGAACAACACCACATATGACTTATTAATCTTGATGATATACGACCTCTCCACGCGAACAGCCTCATTGGTGATTGTAAGCTCCTCACCAGTTGCCTCATGCACACTGACCTCATGTGTGTCCACACAAACGCCCTCCGCATTCTCAACCCATATGCGTGCCATGTCATGATCGAGGCTCTGGAGCTTGACAACGATGTTCGGATCCATGGACGTCCTCAGCTCGTACACATGGCGTTTCAAGTAGCTCATGGACATGTGCCGGAGGCTGCAGGATTCATGTTGGTAAATGTGTAAATGTGTAAGTGTGTAAGTGTGTAAAATGTGTATCTGATTGTGTTTACACTACATTTCCAATGTAGCGTCTCGGTGTTGTGCATGGTCGCATGCGGTTTTTAATAAGCCATCAGCTTGACATTGAAATGCAGGTTGTACCGTCCGGTGGCATAGCAGTGCAGATGGACATTGAACGATTTTTGTCCCGAGCCCTCCAAGTGATTGGCCTTAGAAAGAACGAATTGGCTGCTAGTTATTTTGCCACTTGTGACGAATGCGACTGCGATACGCTGGCACAAAAGGCCGAGCCGGGGGATCACATTGCGGTTTGGGATGAGACGGTGGGGTACTGGCATCACGGCATATTTGTCGGGATCGATGGCGGATCGAACTATGTCATTGATGGTGTTCACACGTCATGGCACGGCAGCAGTTCACGTGATTGGCCTGCCTTGTCACATAAACTTGGCAGGGTGGAAACAATGACGACTCCGACGAAGGTGACCACGAAGCCGGCAAATTGCTCGTTTTCCTGCTGTCTACGGTTGATGATGTCGGCGGGGAGTGATGGCGGCGGGATGGCCTCGCCGCGATACATGAAATCACTGACCATGTCAGTCAGCTTTTCTTTGGCAGCTGCAAAAGCCTCCTCCATTGTACCGCCCGCACCAATCGCACAGTCAACATCAGGCACGAACACTTCGTGGCATGAATATCCATCCTCAGGTCGGAAACAAGTGTTGTATACACCCCAGAATTCATATAAATCGAGGTATACTTTTGGCGCTGACATGAAGGGCTCAAGCTCAACCAAGGGTTCACGTTTACTTATCTTGTTCGGCGTACGCTTACACTCGACGAATACTAAAATGAAACCGCTTTCTGGACTGAACAAGAGGAAGACGAATTAGAAGATCTTCATTGTGAATTGCTTTAATCTGAGTGAGCGAGTCACATGAATGACCACAAATCTTCTGTCGAAAGTTTTTGTAAAGAGTATCTGGCCGTTCCGACATCGGATTTGATAAGCATTGATGAGGCGGGTTTTTACATCGGTGACACTTGTCGCAGAGGGTACTGCCAACGCGGCAAACGTTTAAATATCCAAATTTCTCGGACATTGCGAATGTCCAAATTGACGCTAATCGCTGCCGTTTCTGTCAAAGGTATCGTTCATTACAAGATCCTTGATCACAATTGCTAGAAAGTCGACTTTGTGCAGTTTGTATCAGAGTTACATGTAAAGCAGGGTACTGTCGCTGTCCTTGACAATATCCAGTTCCATCATTCAAAAGAGACGATCTCCGCGTTCGATTCTGTAGGAATACGGCTGCTCTTTGTACCTCCTTACAGTCCAGAGTTCAACGCTATTGAGAATGTGTTCAGTTTGCTCAAGCGAAAATATCGCTGCGCGTGCCCAATAATTCCAGATGTAGCAGAATTATTTGATTACAGGAACGCTTTGAAAATGATTATTGATGCGCACGATGTAAGCCAACACGTTGACTTGTCAGGCTACTTTGATCATGTAACTTCTGTGTCTTTACAGGCCTTGAATGTTTTGTGTCAATCTCCTGAAGACAGTATCTGTATTGACAAGATCGGTTACAAAACTTGAATTGGTCAAATCCCCAAAATAAAAGGTGTCCCACAATCAAATGTCCCTAGCTGTATGCACCGCGCTCCTCCATTCAGATTGGTGCGCGCTGGTCCTCGAATTCGTCGTGAATGTGAATGAATGTATGCGCAGCAATTTTTTTTATTCGAAAACCAGACTAAGATAAAAGGAGAAGCAGAAAAAAACACATCATACATGCAGACTTTTGGGGATTTATATCGGTGCGTCATGGCTCGAGACAAAAGAATAAAGCATTCCATTATTATGGCGTGTGCAAATATACAATCAGTACAAACATTTGATGGTAGGATAATCTTGGCTATACTACAGTCGGAGACGCAATTTGTGGGACACCCTACCGGTGACCCTTGAACCCAATGGGTAGATCAGCTAAAGGCGAGTACATATTTTTGCCCTTCATCTCTGTATTTCAGCATTTAAGCTGGCCCAAAGGATAACAAGGCAAGCTGCTGACAAACCCAGGTGGGTTGGTCGGTTTAGCGCTCACACTCGCCTCGATGGAAACTGTGGTTTTGGGGGGAGGCGAGGGAACACAGAATGCCTCAGGTCGCTCTCTCCCGTCCATCCACGTTGTCAGAAGCAGAAGAAGGTTCTTGGCAGCGTTCACGTCTCGGTTCCAGGTTGCACCACAGCGCACATTGGATGATGCGCTTTTGACACTGTCTCTACAGTGCAGTACTTTGTGGACCTTGACGTTCTTCACCACCATCTTCTGCTTCTCAACAATTATAGACCCGTCGATTGGGGACTCTTTGCAAACTCCGCGCCAGACTACGCTGTCTGCCTTCATGTTGACAAGCCTCTGGAAGCAGCCGTGACATTTACAAGAAGTGTTGCGTTCGTCGACGTTTTTGAACAAAACATTCTTACGACGTGAGAGGCACCTCCTGATCTCTTTGATGGGCCCAGAACATGAACGACTGATACCATACCCTTGGTTGGACCAGTTGCCGAAGCCAACAACGGTCGTCTGTGCCCTTGGTGCAATCACATCGCATACCTTTTCAATCGTCTTCTGTTTACCAACGTATCGAAAGAATCGCATAGATCGGTAGCCTTTGTTGGCTCTGTGTTGTAGGAGGATCGGGAGCGCTTTGAGATAAGCTCTGACATGGTCCTGCAGGTCGGACATGTTGCTCGTATTAGGCGATGGAATGGACTTCACGAGGTCTTGAGTCTCGTCATTCCATTTGTAGGTGCGACGCTTGCTTGTATTGTACCCAGCAACTTCGCTAAAGCGAGCCGAGCTGAAAGACTCGATGCGACCTGCAGAAAATGCTACCGTGACGATATCTGTCATTCCAGGGTCTACTCCGACACGCAGCGCACCCACTGCGTCATTGCACTCTACGATATTTGCGTCCTTTGGATAGCCTGCGTTTTCTCCTTCTTCAACGACCTCTTCTTTACCCTTCTGCTTCATTTGGACGGATACCCCTTTACCGTCGCTGAGGATTCGGTTGTCAAAGCGAGACCTTTTCGTCTCAAGACCTTGGACATTAAAGTACTTTCGCCACAGCATTGTATGGTTCTCGTAACGTCCATCGCCAGAGACGCTCTCGAGTGGCGAATCACCCATGCTGAGAAGCTTCATGAAAGTCATGGAAGATATCGGGACGTACGAAATTGTGAAGCCGTTCTTGCGAGGAAGGATACTGAACAGACGGGGGTGACTTTTTCTTGTTTTTTTATCTTTCGGATCCACTCGTCCGACCTCTCCCAACTCTGTAAGCACGTGATGGAACAATCGCATTGTCAGGTGCGCTCTAGTGTTGAACTGCTTCCCTCTTGGCATCGGAAAGAGAGCCCTCAAGTGACTGACAACCTCTTTGATGTGGATCGCATGCAAGAGGCCCTCTGGGATGATTGTGTCGATTTTCGATTCTGGGTACTGGACCACCGCTTTGACAATCTTCTTGAAATGTTTCTTCAGAGAGGGATGTTTCAAGCGCAGGTACTTGATAACGACCCTGTCCACGTTTGCCCAGACGCTGTTGCACGCCATCGTCGCCATTTGTATTGAGACGTCTGCGATTACTTGTCCCCAAGGACGAACGTCCACCTTCACGTATCCTGCAGGTCTTAGGGCGTCGAAAGCAACCATGGTATCATTGAAGCTCTGGCCCAGAGTATCCTTTCGAACATTGGAGGTCGATACCGCAAGGAGGCACCTGTAATAAAAGTTCCGATCCAGGTGTGGCAACTGCTTGACGTCAAAGTCTCCATCATCGAGGCATCTTGTGATATGAAAGTTTGCGAATAAGTATGCCTCTGCAACTGCGTGGTTGATTAAGAGTACCATGCTTTGTATCCTTGAGGAGATCTAATGCCTCGATACATCCATGCACAGAGAATTAAGCGTCTTCTTGACGACGCTGATGTTAATATCGTCATCTCCTTTGTCTTGCACTACCCCCATTAAGAGGGGGTGAGTATTCTTTTTCTTTTGGTGATATAATATTGTACCCACATTTCTTTATACCATTTCATACGTTATCATGATTGATGCAGAGATAAGACACCGCGCGGTTGTTCACTAGATTAGATGCCTTGAATGTTTTGTGTCAATCACCTGAAGACAGTATCTGTATTGACAAGATCGGTTACAAATCTTGAATTGGTCAACTTTTCAGAATCCCCAAATATAAGGTGTCCCAATATCAAATGTCCCTAGCTGTATGGGTGGATCAAATTCGCCGAGGTGCTTACATGTTTGAAAATACCATACTTCAACTTATTTGCACTGACGAGGAAACGACTCCCGCCGTTGCATCTTCAATAGGAATTGTGCCCTCGTTTCAGATGGTTCGTGAATTACACAAGACATTAAACAACATGCAAGAACCTTCTGACAAAGACAAACACAAACTGTATGACGGAGCAAAGGCTTGGCTAAAAAACATCATGGGTCATTGGTTCCGTTGTGGATACGAATTGGAATGGTTGCATTCCATCAGGTACTCGCAAGTGGGCCCCTTCCCTTCCCTTCCCTCTGTATCTGGACCCCTACAGTCAACGGAATACTTAAATGAAACCGCTTCGTGTACGGCTTGCGGTGTAACCTAATGTTGTCGCGACCACCGGAGGTTGGAACATGTTAGGGTCAAGCAGGAACAGAAACAATGCACTGTCGAGTCAGTCACACTCTCATCAAGACGGCAGCGGCACCCGTCGAGTCGAGCCACTCACAGGGAGACCTCTCTCATCTCATCAAGGACGGCGGCGGCACCCGTCGAGTCGAGCCACTCACAGGGAGACCTCTCTCATCTCATCAAGGACGGCGGCGGCACCCGTCGAGTCGAGCCACTCACAGGGCGACCTCTCTCATCTCATCAAGTCATGTGGCTTACATTCGCAAGTATAGCCACTCTCCTCAAACTTTTCAGCAATGTGTACATGTGTACAACAATCGACCGTCTGTCCAAGTTGTACATAGAGAATTGTAATTGATTCAATGTACTGTAACATTATTGACCGGTCTGACTGTAACATGGCCAGGTTTCGGATAAACTTGGATGATGGTGTTGACCCGGTGGACGTCGGTGCTGCAGTGGAGATGCTCGACCAGGCAGTGTATGCCAAGGTGTCACCATTGGTAGTGAAGCTGCTTGGATTCAGTCAGGACGGAAGCCTAGTTGGTCAGTTCAGCGGCTTCATGCATGGGGAAGTCATCGTGGCAGCAGGACACATGCAGGGGTTCTGCGGCAAGCCCCTAGGTAGTACATCACCGGCTGTGGCCTTTAAGGCAAGGTACCCAACCGACGGCTTTGAGGAGGATTTGGAGGTCGTGGCCCCCTCACCTCCAGGCAATGTGCCTGACCTCATTCTGTTGAAGGGTTCCCGCTCTGCCACGAGCCTTTGGTCCACTGATCTTGAAATCATGGCGTCAGTGTACGCACTGGGGTACACAGGCACAGAGAACAAGCCCAGTTGCTCCAAGGGCTCACTATCCAGCACCATGCCTGGCTCAGTGGCCATCACTGCACAAGCAGATGACGGGTTTTCAGGCGGACCAGTGGTCGACAAGCATGGCCGTCTGATGGGGGTCGTGAAGGGCGCACTTGGCACCACAATCATGCGCATCGGCATCACCCCCAACTACGACCTTCACACCTACCTGCTTCAAGCAGGATATCCAGGCTTGATCTAATCCCATGTTTGCAAGCACCAGTGGCATGATGCAGGATGCCTATTCTGGACCCATGTAGCAGAGTGCAGAAGCGGTGATACACAGTCAACGGAATACTAAACTGAAACCACTTCGTGTACGGCACACCTTACGGTGTATAGCCAGGGTTTAGAGATATACCCCTGTCTTTTGAGGCTTTTGAAAAGTTGACCAACCGCGCGAGATTCACTTCCTCTCACGATGTCCACTGACGTTCTGTTGTTTTCTGGGCTACAGTCGGCGGAACAGTAAAATGAAACATATATCAGATGGAAATAAATGTACGACATCGCCGTTAGAAAATTGGCGTTAAGAATGGTCGCTGACTTGGGTGTGTTAAAAACTTCTGTGTTTACGAACATTTAAGTATTCCGTCGAGTGTGTGCATGCCGTTTATTTTCACCGAGTTCATGGATTTTGAATGTACGGACGGGTTCTGCGAAATCACCACAATCTTTTAAAATCAGGTACAAATCGGAGCATAAAGATACTTGTGGATATATTACTATCTATTACTATCTATTACTATCTATTACTATCTATTATTTAGTTATTACTATTAATAATGATTTCAGTGGAAATAAATAACCACATCTCGAGACGGGTCAAATGTATGGAACACAAGTGGTATTGGAGTTTATTGAGCTCAAACCCCAATATCACATGGGATATCATCGAATCCAATCCCAACAAACCATGGGATTGGAACTGGTTCAGCAGAAACCCCAACATCACATGGGAGATTATACAAGCCAACCCAGATAAACCATGGGACTGGTATTATATCAGCAGAAACCCTACAATAACGATTGATATTGTCATTACAACCCCCAGTAAACCTTGGGATTGGGGTGGGTTGAGCATAAACCCCAACATCACATGGGAGATTATACAAGCCAACCCAGATAAACCATGGGACTGGTATTATATCAGCAGAAAACCCTACATCACGTGGGAAATGATCGAAGCCAACCCCGACAAACCGTGGAATTGGTATTGGATGAGCAGAAACCCATGCATTAAATGGGATATTGTCATTACAAACCCAGACAAACCGTGGGAATGGGGTGGATTGAGTTCACACCCGAACATCACACTAGATATTATACAAACCAACCCAGATAAACCATGGGACTGGTTTTTTATCAGTAAAAACCCCAGTATCACATGGGAGATTATACAAGCCAACCCAGATAAACCATGGGACTGGTTTTTGATCAGTAAAAACCCCAGTATCACATGGGATATTATACAAGCCAATCCAGATATACCATGGGACTGGTATTATATCAGCAGAAAACCCTACATCACGTGGGAAATGATCGAAGCCAATCCAGATAAACCATGGAACTGGAACTGGATCAGCAAAAACCCTGTCATAACGATGGATATTATCGAAACCAACCCAGACAAACCGTGGAATTGGGGTGGAATGAGCGAAAACCCCAATATCACGTGGGAGATTATACAAACCAACCCAGATAAACCATGGGACTGGTATGAGTTGAGCAGAAACCCCAATATGTTGCTATCTTCCCAAGACATATGTGATGTCATACGTAGATACAGATCAGCAAGAACTATACAAAAATATGGCGCCATGTCAATACTAACCCAAGTTATAATGCATGTCAACACAGACTCTATAGGGAATATAATGAAATGGTTTAAAATTAACCCCGTTACACTCAGGGCCATGCAGGGCATGGCTATGCACAGCCTGACCTGCGTCAGAGTCCTCACGGAGAGGGGCGTGCCGATTCCAGAGGAACTAAGAGCTCACTTGACAGAAAAGTAATTGTCCGAGTGTATTTCCTGACATGTTCATTATTTGTAAGCTTGAATTTCCATTTTCTCTTCAAATGTAAAGCTCGTACGGACATGGATTCACGCAAGGTGTGCCGTACACGAAGCTTCCGTTGACTGTATTGGCGAGAACGAATCCGTTCATGATCAAATGAGCGAGGGTCACGTTTGTGATGGTTGCGGGCGTTTTTTCCGTTCTTCGCGCGGTTTATCATTTCACAAATGAACGTGTGGCTCTGGCTCGACGACTTGTGCTTCAAGGAGGGGCGACCCCGTGTGACGACACCTCCTCGACTTGTACAGGCGCTTTCAAGGTGACTTTCGAAGCCCAGCACTCATCCTCGATCGCTTCAACACGACGATAGTTTTCAGCGACCTGCACCAAATCAACTTTGCCTTCCATTTTGGCAATAGTGTTCCGCTGGGTTGCGAATTTGATTTGCTGTTCGCTGTCCTGCTCCAATTTTATTATTCTGCGTTCAAGTACTTCTTTCTTGTGCATGAAATGGTCATTGATGGATTCAATCTCCTTTTGAAGCTTTGCATCGTAGTCGACAGTGCCAACATCTTTTAATGGTGTTCGTTTGATGCAACGACGACGAAGGTAATGAGGAGTGATCGTGATCGCTGAGTGATCGTTCATGTTTGATTACTTATCCCAATCATGATGCATGATGTTTTTATACTCAATAATGCAACTTGCAAGCAGTAGTAGTAGCAGGCGGGTGTATGTCCTCAGTTGTTGAGTGTAGTGATACACCGGCCCCCCTTGCAACTCTGTCTGAACAGTGCAGCCAACCCGAGACCGAATATGATTGAAATGATTGCTGACCCCGTCTTGGTATCGAATGCTTTGGTAATCATGACACTTCGTACGATACGAGGCGAGGCGATGAGGGACGAGAATCCGCCACCGCATCCGTGCACTGAATATTAATGAATGGCCCCGACAATAAATTCGACAGAGAGAGATTCGAGTTTGTATGGCTGTAATAATCTGTATGGATTTTGCGTTGTTTACACTCGTTTTTCGAGGCGCACATGGAACACTTGTCGTAGATTCGTTCGCCATCCTGTTCGTTTGAATCTGGGTAGGACGACTCCTGCATGTTGGGGAGGGGGATTCCGTATTGTTTGCAAAGATCCTCATTGAGACGCCTGTCATTATCGTTCAGGGAATTCCATTGCTCGATAGTCATGCTTGACAGATCGTACCTCAGTTGCTTCTCAAGCGCTTCTGCGCGCTCAGTCTCAAGCTCAAGCTCAATCTCCATACTATTCACTCGAGCAGCATCTGCCTTCTTTCGAGCGCGCTTAGTCTCAAGCTCAATCTTCAGTCGAGCATTCTCAATCTCAATCTCCATAATATTCACTCGAGCATTCTCAAGCTCAATCTCCATACTATTCACTCGAGCAGCATCTGCCTTCTTTCGAGCGAGCTCAGTCTCAAGCTCAATCTTCAGTCGAGTCATGTAAATAATAGCGAAGGTAGATATGCAGATAAGTAGTTGAGAATTGTCAATCATTGTTTATAAATTCTGATGATTGTTTCTTAAGTCGTGTGTTACGCAATCTCAATCTCTGGGCCATGTACTGTAGTGTACCACCACTCCGGCAAAAGATTCAAACCCACCTATTGAATGCGTTTCTGCGATCTCCGGTCTCAGAATCGCGAGAGAACTTTGTGAAACTCGCAAGCAAACCAAGTCGTAGGTCTGCTCTCGAAGCGTCTAGGGAATATGTTGGCGTCTGTTGTCCTTAGAGTAGGCGTCATCAGCCACGCGTGTCTCTTCTTGTGTCCTCCTCCGATGATGAGCAATTAGTCACTCAACCCTGCTTGTGTTTACACTACATTTCCAATGTCGCGTCTCGGTGTTGTGCATGTACCGTTAGGTGTGCCGTACACGAAGCTGCTTGAGTGAATAAGCTTGAGACTGAGTTCGGTAGGAACAAGCTCACTGTAGATAACCAACAGCAATTGCATCTTCTGCAGTAACAGCAATGGCATCGTCTGCAGTAACAGCAATGGCAAGTGCTGCTACGTGTGCAGCAGCAGCGGCAGCCGCAGCAGCTAATGCCCTTGCCTTGGTGAGCGAACCTGCTGGCGAGGGCTTGACATAGCTCTGCATCTGCGGCACAATATTGTAAAGGTCCTCGTTGCCGAGCTTGATTGTGTAGGACTCTTGAATGGACACGTCGTAACACCTGGTATCAAAATCAGTGTCAATGATCTGCTGAACTAGTACCTGCCCACCCCAAACCCTTTTTTTTCCCACAGAAAGGCCAGCTGGAGGATCGCACCGAGCTCCATCCGAATACTTGAATGACATCCTGATTATGCCAAGTGCGACAGCTTCAAACACGGCCCTTATGTCGTCGGTGATGTACATGTCATCAGGTCCAGTCGACCCCGTAGCCTTTTGAAAGCTGATAGAACCATGCATGATGTCCGGATCCTGCATGTTGTTTTTTGACATTAAGTGATTAAAACAATGTCAACACAAGTTACAGTCAATAATGGTACAGTATATTGAATCAATTCCAATTCTCTATGTACAACTTGGACAGACGGTCGATTGTTGTACACAATGCCGGAGGCTCACATCAATCCCTATTTTAAATGTGTTCACATGAACACATCTGAAAAGACTCTCCATCTCTGTATCCTGGGGTAGATATCGAACCCTGTCTGATGAGAATGATACCATGTTTATTTTTCACAAGTAATGGGCGTTCCTGCCTCCCGGCCGATTTTGACTGGCTGCGAAACATGGTATGGAGCGGAACTGTGATTCCTTGGTGCTGATGTCTCAAGCTAGAGAGTCGTTCAGGAGGCTCTAAATCCTGATTAGAAATTTAAAAAAATCGGCCGGGAGGCAGGAACGCCCATTAAGTATAATAAATCAAGACTATGTCTAGTATATTGCTTTGCGCACCCTATCTCTTCTGTGTAAAACAGAAACAATGGATAACTTCAAGAAGTTGGATACAAGCATGTATGCGTGTTTCACAGTTTCAGGCAGTACGTGGAATGGCAAAATTTTTATTTTACATGGAACGGTGGTATTCGATAATGAGGATGACGCCAAGAAATGTTTAGAAATACTCGACCTGTACAAAGAGACATTCTACTACGTGATGAATAAGACTATGTTCACGTTTGACGGCACGACAATACACCTATTATCTGGTGCCAAAATTGAGTACGACCAGAATGCTTCTCGATTGAAGAAGATTGTAGAGATAGAAAAGACGTACACGGCAAACACGTGGGAAAACATGGACGATTACATAAGGCTATTCGGGTATCTTCCGCTCAGGAAAAGGGCATTCTGGAGCTGCTTGCTGTTATGTTTTTCGTGCAGTTGTATATTCTGTATCGATCCATGCTATTACGAAGCTAAATCTCCTCGCACGTAGGTGAGCTCATGCACCCCCCAACGTTTTTCCATTTCCAAGCCTGCTTGATACACACGGCTTTTGTTTGAGTACATGCGGTTGCGTAAGATTGATTGATGCCTTGACACACTTGGTTTCTGCAGCTCAATTCCCCTACCCCACTCCGTGGGGCCCGCGATTTCCCTATCGATATACGAGATCTATTGTCTAGCAGACCTCTGCTTGACATGTGATCATCGTTTGCGATTACTTTACCGTGTTTTCCGTCATCTGTGAGTGATATCTTACAGTATCGAGGTATTGACACAGTCCAACTTACAGTGGTGGTGTTTCACTGCCAGGACTCGACCCCCCTTGTATCACTCAAATCACGTGCATGTGTGTGTGCAGTCCATGGGGCGTACGTCCAAGAAGAACAAAACTGTGCAGCTACAAGAAGCACACACGCATTTCGCCATGCAACTATCTGGTGGGCAGCTTGTGAAGGGTGACATGCAACCGGGTACTGGACTACCCTCATGATGGCATCGTAAGCCGTTCTTACAGCAAGGAGTACACAGCGCGCGATGCGTCTGACGTGCTGAACAGTGTGCATGTGATCCACTTCTGCCGCGGTGACCCTCAGTCTCTATTTGACGATGGTACAGGTAGGATACACGCAAAATGAAGCGATTACAGAGTGGCTCCAACGAATCGCGCAATGGTTGGTAGAGAACCCCAGCTGCAGAACCTGGCCGATACCACACACTATAAGCCCCGAATGCAATGCCCTAGTTGTCAAAAGATTCACATGGTGCGCCAGATGTGACGATTATACAGCAGTTTGACTTTTCATGCTACTTTTTGACCTACAATGGGCGTTCCTGAATCCCGGCCGATTTTGACTGGTTGCGAAACATGGTATGGAGCGGATTTGTGATTCCTTGGTGCTGATGTCTCAAGCTAGCGAGTCGTTCAGGAGGCTCTAAATCCTGATTAGAAATTTAAAAAAATCGGCCGGGAGGCAGGAACGCCCATTAAGTATAATAAATCAAGACTATGTCTAGTATATTGCTTTGCGCACCCTATCTCTTCTGTGTAAAACAGAAACAATGGATAACTTCAAGAAGTTGGATACAAGCATGTATGCGTGTTTCACAGTTTCAGGCAGTACGTGGAATGGCAAAATTTTTATTTTACATGGAACGGTGGTATTCGATAATGAGGATGACGCCAAGAAATGTTTAGAAATACTCGACCTGTACAAAGAGACATTCTACTACGTGATGAATAAGACTATGTTCACGTTTGACGGCACGACAATACACCTATTATCTGGTGCCAAAATTGAGTACGACCAGAATGCTTCTCGATTGAAGAAGATTGTAGAGATAGAAAAGACGTACACGGCAAACACGTGGGAAAACATGGACGATTACATAAGGCTATTCGGGTATCTTCCGCTCAGGAAAAGGGCATTCTGGAGCTGCTTGCTGTTATGTTTTTCGTGCAGTTGTATATTCTGTATCGATCCATGCTATTACGAAGCTAATCTCCTCGCACGTAGGTGAGCTCATGCACCCCCCAACGTTTTTCCATTTCCAAGCCTGCTTGATACACACGGCTTTTGTTTGAGTACATGCGGTTGCGTAAGATTGATTGATGCCTTGACACACTTGGTTTCTGCAGCTCAATTCCCCTACCCCACTCCGTGGGGCCCGCGATTTCCCTATCGATATACGAGATCTATTGTCTAGCAGACCTCTGCTTGACATGTGATCATCGTTTGCGATTACTTTACCGTGTTTTCCGTCATCTGTGAGTGATATCTTACAGTATCGAGGTATTGACACAGTCCAACTTACAGTGGTGGTGTTTCACTGCCAGGACTCGACCCCCCTTGTATCACTCAAATCACGTGCATGTGTGTGTGCAGTCCATGGGGCGTACGTCCAAGAAGAACAAAACTGTGCAGCTACAAGAAGCACACACGCATTTCGCCATGCAACTATCTGGTGGGCAGCTTGTGAAGGGTGACATGCAACCGGGTACTGGACTACCCTCATGATGGCATCGTAAGCCGTTCTTACAGCAAGGAGTACACAGCGCGCGATGCGTCTGACGTGCTGAACAGTGTGCATGTGATCCACTTCTGCCGCGGTGACCCTCAGTCTCTATTTGACGATGGTACAGGTAGGATACACGCAAAATGAAGCGATTACAGAGTGGCTCCAACGAATCGCGCAATGGTTGGTAGAGAACCCCAGCTGCAGAACCTGGCCGATACCACACACTATAAGCCCCGAATGCAATGCCCTAGTTGTCAAAAGATTCACATGGTGCGCCAGATGTGACGATTATACAGCAGTTTGACTTTTCATGCTACTTTTTGACCTACAATGGGCGTTCCTGAATCCCGGCCGATTTTGACTGGTTGCGAAACATGGTATGGAGCGGATTTGTGATTCCTTGGTGCTGATGTCTCAAGCTAGCGAGTCGTTCAGGAGGCTCTAAATCCTGATTAGAAATTTAAAAAAATCGGCCGGGAGGCAGGAACGCCCATTTTACCTCTTCAACCTGCTGCACCCCTCAACGTTGCCCAAAAGCAACGATCTGCAGTCTGGATGATTATAAGGTGTGTCCCACTTTATTTGAGAACTACTGTAAGGCTCCACCGACACCTGTATGTTAGTCGAATGCCGGCCTTCATTCCATTTCCCCCGATCCAGCAGTTCAGGAACGTCCTGAAAGAGTTGCCATACGTCTTCGGAAGCGCGATCGAGTCGGCTGCAGTGGTTAGGGCAGGCTACCTGATCGCAGGGGCAGTTATGGTGGGGGCAGTTGTGGTGGCTGGAGCGGTGGTAGCTGCAGCGACGCAGCTCGCCAGCACGCCTTGGGTGTAACCAGAGTTGATGATTTGTGTACAAGCGTTCATTATTTTAGGAGGTTGTTTGTGTGTGAAATGATTCTGAAGACGAAGAAGGAGTACCTGAAGAAGTTAAGTAATTGTTAAGTTGTTTACAGTATCGAGGTATTGACACAGGTGCCACCGCCAGGTGCGAGAGGTCGCCATGTGATGTGACTCGACTCGACAGGTCCCGCCGCCTGATGTGACTCGACACGACACGACAGGTGTCTTTTCGATGACGCCGCCGTGGCGTGCGTGAGAATGAGGGACGAGGCTGTCACATCCAATCCACCAAGGAGACAGCTTGACACATTTTCATCATCATACCACCGTTTTCTAATGAGTCAGGTTACAATTAGCATGGTGATTCCACTTGGTGCAGAGGGATTCTTCTGCTGACTTGCGATAAAGTCAACAGAATACTAAAATGAAACCGCCTGCGCTCCCCCTTCAGAAACCAATCGAGCAGGAGGCTGCTTTAAGCCGCCATGTGAGAATGACGTTGTGATTTCAGGGTGATTGTATGCGCAAACAAGGTATTGGGGTCAAGAGCGGTGACACATGGGTACTGGTTCAAGTTCAATTGTTTTACAGTCAGAGACAGAATTTATGGGACACCCTTACCGGTGACCCTTGAACCCAATTGATTGGGTAGGTCAGCTAAAGGTTTTGTATCAAAGTCCCAATCCTTTGTGTCCTTCATCCCGTATTTCAGCATTTAAGCTGGCCCAGAGGATAACAATTGTAAGCTGCTAACTGACCCAGGTGAGTCGGTTGGTTGAGCGCCCACATTTGCCTCTCCGGAAACTGTGGTTTTTGGGGTGGGCGATGATGAGGGCACACAAAATGTCGCCGGTCGCTCTTTCCCGTCCATCCACGTCGTCAGAAGCAGAAGAAGGTTCTTGGCAGCGTTCACGTCTCGGTTCCAGGTTGCACCACAGCGCACATTGGATGATGCGCTTTTGACACTGTTGCGACAGTGCAGTACTTTGTGGACCTTGACGTTCTTCACCACCGTCTTCTGCTTCTCAATCGTTGTTGTTGTTGTTGTTGTAGGAGCCCCGTTGATGAGGGAGGGGGGCTCGTTTTGAACTCTGCGCCAGACGACGCTGTCTGCCTTCATGTTGACGAGCTTCTGGAAGCAGCCGTGGCAGGTACAAGAAGTGTTGCGTTCGTCGACGTTTTTGAACAGAACATTCTGACGACGTGAAAGGCACTTCCTGATCTCTTTCACAGGTCCAGAACAAGAACGACTGATGCCATAGCCCTGGTTGGACCAGTTGCCGAAGCCAACAATGGTCTTCTGTGCTTTTGGAGCAATCACATCGCATACCTTTTCTTCGATCGTCTTCTTCTGTGCTTTTGGAGCAATCAAATCACAGACCTTTTCAATCGTCTTCTGTTTACCCACATACCGAAAGAATCGCATCGATTGGTAACCTCTGCTGGCTCGGTGTTGAAGGAGTGTCGGGAGAGCGCTGAGGTAACCTCTGACATGGTCCTGCATGTCGTGCATACTGCTCGTAGTCGGCGATGGAATGGACTTCACGAGGTCTTGCGTATCGACATTCCATTTGTTGGTGCGACGATAACTGGTATTGTACCCAGCTGCTTCGCTAAATCGGGCAGAGCTGAAAGACTCGACGCGACCCGCAGAAGATGCTACAGTGACGATATCTGTCATACCCGGGTCGACACCGACTCGCAGAGAAGCGTCCTGGCAGTCTTCGAGAATTGCGTCTTTGGGATACCCCGCGTTATCTCCTCCTTCTACAGCGACATCTTCACTCGCCTGATGCTTCATTTGGACGGAGACCCCCTTGCTGTCGCTGAGGATTCGGTTGTCAAAACGAGACCCTTTCGTCTCAAGTCCTTGGACATTGAAGTACTTTCTCCACAACATGGAATGATTCTCGTGACGTCCATCGCCACGGAAGCTCTCGAGCGGCGAATCGCCCATGCTGAGAAGCTTCATGAGTGTCATGGACGATATAGGGACGTAAGAAATGGTGAAGCCGCTCTTGCGTGGAAGGATACTGAACAGACGGGGGCGTTTTTTTTTGTTTTCTCTTTTAGATCCGCTCCCAACTCTGTAAGCACGTGATGAAACAGTCTCATTGTCAGGTGCGCTCGAGTGTTGAACTGCTTCCCCCTTGGCAGCGGCAAGAGATCTCTCAGGCGTCTGACAACGTCTTTGATGAGGTTCGCATGCACGAGACTCGCTGGGATGATTTTGTCGATATCCGACTCAGGATACTGGACCACTGCCTTGACAATCTTATTGAAATGTTTCTTCAACGAGGGATGTTTCAAGCGCAGGTACTTGATTACAACCCTGTCCACGTTTGCCCAGACGCTGTTGCATGCCATCGTCGCCATTTGTATTGAGACGTCTGCGATTACCTGTCCCCATTGACGAACGTCCACCTTTAAGTAGCCTGCAGGCCTGAGAGCGTCGAAAGCAACCATGCTATCCTTCAAGGTTTGTCCCAGCGTATCCTTTTGAACGTTGGATGTCGAGACAGCAAGGATGCACCTGTAATAAAAGTTTCGATCCAGGTGCGGCAACTGCTTCATGTCAAAGTCTACATCATCGAGGCATCTGGTGATATGAAAATTTGCGAATAAGTATGCCTCTGCAACTGCGTGGTTGATTACGAGTACCATGCTTTGGATCCTTGAGCAGATTTGCTGCCTTGATACATCCATGCACAGAGAATTAAGCGTCTTCTTGACCACCATGATGACCAGATCGTCGTCGTCATCTCCATTGTTTGTCACCACCCCCATCGAGATGGAGGGAGGGAGTGTTCTTTTCTTGTCTTGATATCATCATGTACCACAATTTCCTTATACCATAATACACGCACGTTATCATGATCGATGCAGAGGTAAGACATCGCGCGGTTGTTCACTACAAATACTATAATCGTAGCTTGAGGAAAGTTAGTCTGTTGTACAAAGTATCAAAATCGTCACTCCAACGTTGGGTCACCAAAGCCAATATAAAACATCATCGGAAGAAACGGGCGAGCGTCATTACCGAAGATATCGAGGTTGCTATACAAAAACTGATCGACTCCAATCCATTCTTGACGATGTATCAGCTTGCAGAGGGTGTGACGTCTCTGTCCTCTATCAAGATGTCTCCAAAAACGTTTGGACGCTACACACGCAGACTTGGCTACACCCGCAAGCGCGCATACAAAACTGTTCGACACATGAATGACCACAAATCTTCTGTCGAAAGTTTTTGTAAAGAGTATATGGCCGTTCCGACATCGGATTTGATAAGCATTGATGAGGCGGGTTTTTACATCGGTGACACTTGTCGCAGAGGGTACTGCCTACGCGGCAAACGTTTAAATATCCAAATTTCTCGGACATTGCGAATGTCCAAATTGACGCTAATCGCTGCCGTTTCTGTCAAAGGTATTGTTCATTACAAGATCCTTGATCACAATTGCTAGAAAGTCGACTTTGTGCAGTTTGTATCAGAGTTACATGTAAAGCAGGGTACTGTCGCTGTCCTTGACAATATCCAGTTCCATCATTCAAAAGAGACGATCTCCGCGTTCGATTCTGTAGGAATACGGCTGCTCTTTGTACCTCCTTACAGTCCAGAGTTCAACGCTATTGAGAATGTGTTCAGTTTTCTCAAGCGAAAATATCGCTGCGCGTGCCCAATAATTCCAGATGTAGCAGAATTATTTGATTACAGGAACGCTTTGAAAATGATTATTGATGCGCACGATGTAAGCCAACACGTTAACTTGTCAGGCTACTTTGATCATGTAACTTCTGTGTCTTTACAGGCCTTGAATGTTTTGTGTCAATCTCCTGAAGACAGTATCTGTATTGACAAGATCGGTTACAAAACTTGAATTGGTCAAATCCCCAAAATAAAAGGTGTCCCACAATCAAATGTCCCTAGCTGTATGTAAACATCATAATATCCCTTCCAAGCACGGATGACGATGCACGGTGATCCTCTCCCGCGAACTCAGGATTCATCAGAACCTTGCAGACATCGAGATGGCCACTAATAAAGGCTAACCTCAGTGACTGGCTATCGTTGTCATCTGCCTTGGCACGGTGCTCCTCGCCCGCGAACTCAGGATTCATCAGAACCTTGCATACATCCACATGTCCTTCACAAGCGGCGGCACGTAGTGCATGGCTTTCGTTGTCATCTGCCTTGGCACGGTGCTCCTCGCCCGCGAACTCAGGATTCATAAGAACCTTGCAGACATCCACATGTCCTTCATTAGCACCTTCCCTCAGTGCATCGCTGTTGTTGTCATCTGCCTTGGCACGGTGCTTCTCGCCCGCGAACTCAGGATTCATCAGAACCTTGCAGACATCCACATGTCCTGAATTAGCGGCTAATCTCAATGCACGACTGTCGTATGCATCTGCCTTGGCACTATGCTCCTCGCTCGCGAACTCAGGTTCCATCAGAACCTTGCAGACATCCACATGTCCTTCCATAGCGGCACTAGTCAGTGCATAGCTTAAGTCTGCATCAGCTTTGGCACGGTGCTCCTCGCCCGCGAATTCCGGATTCATCAGAACCTTGCAGACATCCACATGTCCTTCATTAGCGGCGGCACTCAGTGCACGACTGTCGTATGCATCTGCCTTGGCACTATGCTCCTCGCTCGCGAACTCAGGATCCATCAGAACCTTGCAGACATCCACATGTCCTTCCCTAGCGGCTTTAGTCAGTATATAGCTTAAGGCTGCATCAGCTTTGGCACGGTGCTCCTCGCCCGCGAATTCCGGATTCATCAGAACCTTGCAGACATCCACATGTCCTTCCTTAGCGGCGGCACTCAGTGCCTTGCTTTCGTTGTCATCTGCCTTGGCACGGTGCTCCTCGCCCGCTAACTCAGGATTCATCAGAACCATGCATACATCTAGATAGCCTCCTTTAGCGGCGTACCTCAGTGCACAGCTGAAGATTGCATCAGCTTTGGCACGGTGCTCCTCACCCGCGAATTCCGGATTCATCAGAACATTGCAGACATCGAGATAGCCTCCACTAGCGGCTAACCTCAGTGCCAGGCTTTCACTGGCATCTGCCTTGGCACGGTGCTCCTCGCCTGTGAACTCAGGATTCATCAGAACCTTGCATACATCCAGATAGCCTCCATGAGCGGCGTACCTCAGTGCCTGGCTGGTGTTGACATCTGCCTTTGCGCAGTGCTCGCCTGCAAACTCCGGATCCATAAGAAGCTTGCAGAGATCCACATGACCTCCCTTAGCGGCGTACTCCAATGCCCGGATGTCGTTGTGATCTTTTAGCAATATGCTGACGACGTCGGCTCGCCCGGCCTTACACGCTAACCTCATGGGGTTCTGATTGAGATGATCACATCTGTCCACGAGCGCCTGTGCTTCACATGCAGCGTCAGCAGCGAAAGCAGTATGCATGGCTCGACTGATGAATCCTGCGTGCATCCAGCACCCGTCCTTCTGCCAACTGCCTGCTCGGCGCATGATCAAAACCACGAGGTCCATCTGAAGCGCGTCCATACCGGTCCGATTGTGCATCAAAATCTCCTCCTTCAAGCTTCGACGTGACCTGAGGATGAAAGAGAGATCTTCGGTACACTGCCACAGAACATTTCTACATTTTCTGAGCGCTAAACCGACCAATTCCTCATACAGCTAGGGACATTTGGTATTGGGACCATATAAGTGCTTGACATGACAGTAACATTACAAAATGCCAAGGTATCATCCATTAATTGATTCAGTATGACCATACACAAGTGCTTGACATGACAGTAACAGTAACATTACAAAATGCCAAGGTATCATCCATTAATTGATTCAGTATGACCATACACAAGTGCTTGACATGACAGTAACAGTAACATTACAAAATGCCAAGGTATCATCCATTAATTGATTCAGTATGACCATACACAAGTGCTTGACATGACAGTAACAGTAACATTACAATCAAGAACAACATATGATTTTGACAAGGCACAACCCTGTTTGAAGACACATCTCACTGCACCAGTCATCCTACAAGTAGGGCTGACAATTGCCAATGAATCCGTCAATTCAACAAGTTTATGCCAAGGCATCATCCATTAATTGATTCAGTATGGCCATACACAAGTGCTTGACATGACAGTAACATTACAATCAAGAAACAACCTATGAATTGGACAAGGAAACCCTAAACAAACTCACTAGGGGTTGTGTGAAGAAATCTGCTGCTGGGTAGCGTTCAGGATTCCTTTGATGTTAACCTCAATGAAGTCTGCTCCCATGAGAATCGAGATGGTCAGTATGCACATCAACACTGCAATGGGGAATGCAGTGTGTGTCAGGTATATGCCAGTGTAAGGACAACAACAAGTAAAAATTTAATGTTACATGACATGTTACATTGTGCAAAATAATGTTACATGACATTTAATGTTACATTGTGCAAAATAGAATAGTTACATTGAATGTACAGAGGACAGCAAATTCAATATGATTCGAATGGTGTTGTTCCGCCATGGATAATAGCAAGTTGGTGAACCGTGACCATTACAGAGGTACGTAGCGCATAATTACAAGCTGGCAGGAACGCAGTGTCGAGCGTAGTGGGATAAACTCACCAAGATTGGATGTCATCAACTACCAAAGTTGCTCCGAACAATGAAGTACCACGCACTCGAGGGATGCAGCCTTTATAGGGGTAGTTCTGCCCCGCCCCGCCCCGCCCCGCCCCGCCCGAACAATGAAGTACCACGCACTCGAGGGATGCAGCCTTTATAGCTTTTCAGCTTTCCTCCCACCTCGAGACTTATTAGAGTCCCTGAGTATTCTGGGTTGACTTGGGCATGTTTCCTGTGTTACGAAAATCACGAGTAATTCTAGAACAGTTGGTACACAGAAAGTCGGTTGATTTTTGTGATATGGAAAACATGTCCGATTTTACTACAGAGAAATTGCATGCCGAGCTTTTTAAAGCAGAATGTAGTAAAACCTCCTCACCTACACCTCCACCATCCATCTCTTCTACCTCCTCACCAGACTGCATGTGTGCAATCTCACGAGCGGTAGAAGAGATGGATGGTGGAGGTGTAGGTGAGGAGGTAGAGGGTATGGGTACTGGGTAGAGGGTAGAGGGTATGGGTATGGGTACAGTATGGGTAGAGGGTATGGGTACAGTATGGGTACTGGAACCACCGACATATACCATGTACAATAAATACAAAAGTGCATAAATCAGTCAGTCAGTCAGTCAGTCAGTCAGTCAGTCAGTGCAGTGCAGTGCAGTGCAGTGCAGTGCAGTGCATCAGCAGCATTTGACTATCCTGTAAGCTATATCCGACCAGCTCAACTCGATATAGCATCCTGTAAGCTATCGAACACTCGCGACAGTGCAGGAAGGCAGTGCAGCAGCAGCATCTAACAACTATCCTGTAAGCTAGATCCGACCAGCTCAACTCGATATAGCATCCTGTAAGCTATCGAACACTCGCGACAGTGCAGGAAGGCAGTGCAGCAGCAGCATCTAACAACTATCCTGTAAGCTAGATCCGACCAGCTCAACTCGATATAGCATCCTGTAAAATATCGAACACTCGCGACAGTGCAGGAAGGCAGTGCAGCAGCAGCATCTAACAACTATCCTGTAAGCTAGATCCGACCAGCTCAACTCGATATAGCATCCTGTAAGCTATTGAACACTCGCGACAGTGCAGGAAGGCAGTGCAGCAGCAGCATCTAACAACTATCCTGTAAGCTAGATCCGACCAGCTCAACTCGATATAGCATCCTGTAAAATATCGAACACTCGCGACAGTGCAGGAAGGCAGTGCAGCAGCAGCATCTAACAACTATCCTGTAAGCTAGATCCGACCAGCTCAACTCGATATAGCATCCTGTAAGCTATCGAACACTCGCGACAGTGCAGGAAGGCAGTGCAGCAGCAGCATCTAACAACTATCCTGTAAGGTAGATCCGACCAGCTCAACTCGATATAGCATCCTGTAAGCTATCGAACACTCGCGACAGTGCAGGAAGGCAGTGCAGCAGCAGCATCTAACAACTATCCTGTAAGCTAGATCCGACCAGCTCAACTCGATATAGCATCCTGTAAGCTATCGAAAACTCGCGACAGTTCAGGAAGGCAGTGCAGCAGCAGCATCTAACAACTATCCTGTAAGCTAGATCCGACCAGCTTAACTCGATATAGCATCCTGTAAGCTATCAAAAACTCGCGACAGTGCAGGAAGGTAGTGCAGCAGCAGCAGCATCTAACAACTATCCTGTAAGCTAGATGCGCCCAGCTCAACTCGATATAGCATCCTATAAGCTATCGAAAACTCGCGACAGTGCAGGAAGGTAGTGCAGCAGCAGCATCTAACAACTATCCTGTAAGCTATATCCGACCAGCTCAACTCGATATAGCATCCTGCAAGCTATCGAACACTCGCGACAGTGCAGGAAGACAGTGCAGCAGCAGCAGCAGCATCTAACAACTATCCTGTAAGCTAGATCCGACCAACTTCACCTGGTTGGTTGAACAAACGCGATTGATTGAGCTAGCAAAAGCACTTCCTGAGCAATTAGCGAACAGGCGATGCAACTTGTCGCGAAATCCTGGAAGCTTCCGAATTTCCAAGAATTGAGTGGTAACCAGCGAAAGATGTGGTGCTTCCTCGCTGCACCGAGCATATAAACCGACCAAACCCTTATCATGTTTCAGCTGAAGATCGCGACGTTCGACATGTCTATCCTGTGACAGGTCATCTTTCACCGATGCGAGCGTTTGCGGTCAGCCAGCTCGACCAGCTGTAACCAGGTCAGATCCGACACGTGTTTCTGCGAGTCCGCAGCTGAATTCCCCTGCCCCACACCGTGTGTCCCGACATATGTTGTCAAGCAGAGGTCTGCTTGAGACGACACGACACGTGTCCCCCATGATGCGCCCATGAAAATACGAGTGTAAACCGACATGTCATCAGATCTGCCACGTGTTTTTCGCGCGCCTCGAATCTTCACACTAGTCCGCAGCTGAATTCCAGTGCCCCACTCCTCAAGACCACGTGTCGTCTCAAGCAGGCTTCTGCTTGACAACACTATGGGAATTCTGAAGGGAGGCCGCATGCCCACGGAGTGGGGCAGTGGAATCTTCTGCTTCTCAACAGGTATAGAATTTACAGGTTATATTTTGGGTATTCTTTTATACAATGATAAAATTAGGGGGTTTAAAGAAATATAGAGTCTATGGTTTAATCGATTTACACAAGATACAGAACACAATACAGTTAAAAAATAGAAGAGCCATTCATTGCAAGTATACATTACATATACAATTTAGATACAAAATATGAAGTCGGTGATATCTACAGAAATACATAACTTGGTAATGAACCGGATCAAATGTGTTGAAAACAAATTGGACTGGAGCATATTCAGCTGGAACAAAAGACTGACGTGGGATATTATACAATCATACCCACACAAACCATGGATTTGGTTAGGATTAAGCATGAACCCTAATATTACAATGGACATTGTACAAGCTAATCCTGACAAACCATGGAACTGGAATTATATCAGTACTAACTCAAACGTCACTTGTGAGTTTGTGCAATCAAACATAGACAAAACATGGAACTGGTATTTGTTAAGTGAGAACTATAATTTAACTTGGGATATTGTACTATCTAACCCGAACAAACCATGGGACTGTGATGGATTAAGTGCAAATCCTAATATAACATGGAATATTATACAAACATACCCAGACAAACCATGGAATTGGTATTGGTTAAGCATGAAACAGATCATTACATGGGACATTGTCTCAAGTAACCCTGACAAACCATGGGATTGGTATTGTTTGAGTAGAAACCCAAACGTCACTTGGGACGTCGTACAAGCCAACCCAGACAAACCATGGGATTGGAATGGATTAAGTGAGAACCCAAACGTCACTTGGGACATCGTACAAGCCAACCCAGACAAACCATGGGATTGGAATGGATTAAGTAAGAACACAAATATCACATTAGACATCTTACAAGCGAATATAGACAAACCGTGGAACTGGTATTTCTTAAGCACGAACAAAAAAATAACATTTGACATAGTAAAAACAAATCCGGGCAAACGATGGGACTGGTATTATATCAGTGGGAACCTAAACATCACTTGGGACATTGTATTGAGTAACCCAGACAAAACATGGAACTGGAAAGGATTAAGTATAAATCCCAACATCACATGGAATATTGTAGAAAATAACCCTGACAAACCATGGGACTGGCGGAACTTAAGCATGAGCCCGGGTATGATACTTTCTGACACAGATATCTGTAATATAGTAAGAAGGCGGAGAGCAGCAACAACTATACAGAAAACATGGAGACAAGCAAACACAAACCCAAAAAATAAAATATGCCAAAGGAGACTATTATACGAATATAACAAACTTATTGAATGAATAATGCAACTCAATTATAACCGCTGAACAATAGTTA
This sequence comes from Chlamydomonas sp. ICE-L, assembly GCA_013435795.1. Lineage (NCBI taxonomy): Eukaryota > Viridiplantae > Chlorophyta > Chlorophyceae > Chlamydomonadales > Chlamydomonadaceae > Chlamydomonas > Chlamydomonas sp. ICE-L. The sequence goes on from JACBWV010000058.1 coordinate 27,170, forward strand.
CACAGTTTGTAAAAGAAAAAGAAATATCTTCTCCAATGCACTCGTGAAAGAAATACCATAGAATCCGGATGTCCTGGGTTGTCAAGAGCGATGGAGGCAGTTTTCAAGGGGTTGGGTCCCATGTGAATGGACATCAGGGAATTGGAGTGAGAAGGGTGGGTGGTTGTCATGCATACAACTTGGCAGCATCCAAATGCGCGTGTATGCGCGTATTTTTTTTTCAAGCAAGGAATATAAGTTAGCATGACAAGTTTATATGATGGTTTGGGTGTGCTGTGTCATGTCGATGATAGCCAAGTGAGAAAGGGTGGGCTGACCATGTTGATCACTCTAGGTGCCTCAGAGTTATCTAGCTCCGCCTCAGAGTTATCTAGCTCCGCCTCAGAGTTATCTAGCTCCGCCTCAGAGTTATCTAGCTCCGTGGATTTAGATGGCGATTTGGATGTGTTGTGTCATGTCGATGATGACCAAGTGAGAAAGGGTGGGTTGACAATGTTGATCACCCTAGGTGCTGCAGAGTAAAAAAACAACGGAATTCACTACAGTCGGCATGTGCACCCGCCAAGACACGTTTTCTGTCACTCTTGGTTGCAGCAAGTCGTCCCAAGTCAGCGACCATTCTTAACGCCAATTTTCTAACGGCGATGTCGTACATTTATTTCCATCTGATATATGTTTCATTTTACTGTTCCGCCGACTGTAGAAGTCGATGGTACGAGACGGTTACAGTTCGTACGAAGAATGATACCGTAGTGGCGAATCTGGGTCACTTGGTGGCAGACAAATCACCAGCTCCAACATAGATGTTCTTGTATCCATTCTGGATAACATACCATCCAATCTAGCAGATGTAAGTGCATTCACTACATCCATCATGCTCACGTCTACAGTCGGCGGAACAGTAAACGTGTTCATATGAACACCTATGAAAAGACTCTCCATCTCTGGAACAACAATTATTTCAACAAAAAATAAGAATCATCAATCAATCAATGGGCGTTCATGCCTCCCGGCCGATTGTTTTAAATTTCTAATCAGGATTTAGAGCATCCTGAACGACTCGCTAGCTTGAGACATCAGCACCAAGGAATCACAATTCCTCTCCATACCATGTTTCTCAACCTGTCAAAATCGGCCGGGAGGCAGGAACGCCCATTAATCCCTATTTTCTGGAAGAGGCTGTGCCTCTGCCTCGTTCCTTGGGTGGGTCTCTGACATATAAAGAGGCGACATGTGTAGGGGATACCTCAGTTACATCTGCTGGCATTGTATTGTCCAGTCGAGCGGGTTCAACACTTCAAACATTTAATGGGCGTTCCTGCCTCCCGGCCGATTTTGACAGGTTGAGAAACATGGTATGGAGAGGAATTGTGATTCCTTGGTGCTGATGTCTCAAGCTAGCGAGTCGTTCAGGATGCTCTAAATCCTGATTAGAAATTTAAAACAATCTGCCGGGAGGCAGGAACGCCCATTATTTGTTGATCGGTAAAGACATTGATTGATAAAAGAATTTTTGCGCGTTTTGATAAAAGAAGATTTTTGCGTTCACTGTGCCACATAATTTCCCCCACATACATGGAAAGCGATTGCTTGCCTTTCTTTTCCTCGCAGGATGATGGTCAACAACATGTACCCAACCCTTATTATAGCGGTTGCACCAATTGCGCTTTTCATATACCTCCACCGTCGTGACGAGGCCTATCGTGCTAAGGCCCGTGCTGACAATGAAGCTACTTCCCGTTGTGCGGAAGCTACTGCCCGTCGTGAGGCTGAGGCCCGTGCTGACAATGAAGCTACTGCCCGTCGTGAGGCTGAGGCCCGTGCTGACAATGAAGCTACTTCCCGTTGTGCGGAAGCTACTGCCCGTCGTGAGGCTGAGGCCCGTGCTGCGGAGGCTAAGGCCAGTCTCAGGCAAGAGTTGTTGTCGTTATCGCCTGATGACGTCGCTGCTATGACTCCCTGAACACGTTGCGGAGTATACAATCGGAGAGCCTTTTTATCACAACGCGAATCAACTCTTTTGATACCTCAAATCCGAAAGCATCCTTTACCTTATGACGAAGACCAGAAAGAGATACGAATGGATCTACAGTCGGCGGAACAGTAAAATGAAACATCCCAATAAACGGTATAAGGCGTCGACAGACATTATAGTGTACGAGTGGATGGTCCTACAAAATGGCCCGTCCAGCAAAGAAACCTCCTTTCATGACGCATTGCACATCAACAAAGACCCCGTGTTCTTTTGGGCCACGGTACCGGGGAAGAGTCGATCGCTTAAGTGCGGCTGGTCCTTCAATGGACACTCTCGAAAGTACCGACAAAAGAACGATACGGAGTCTGCAGGATGGAGAGCCGTGATCTAAAAAAGAACCACGATATTCTCGTTAACATCCTGCAATTTGTTGATTCAAAATCGTATTGGTGTTCCACTGCCCCGTGGGTTGCTACACCATTTGGTTACACCGTAAGGTGTGCCGTACACTCCAGAAAGCGGTTTCATTTTAGTATTCCGTCGAGTGTATTTGTAATGACGCCTTTAAGAACTCTATGACCACATCCGATTTTGTAGGTTTATTCCGTTTGTAAACTTTTTTAGTGGGGTTTGAGATCCACCTCGAGACTGTCATGTGGCTTACATTCGCAAGTATAGCCACTCTCCTCAAACTTTGCAGCAATGTGTACATGTGTACAACAATCGACCGTCTGTCCAAGTTGTACATAGAGAATTTGAATTGATTCAATATACTGTAACATTATTGACCGGTCTGACTGTAACGCTTGGGACTTTCACTGAAACGCTTGGGAGGGGGGAAGCGAAGACACACTTTTGTTGATGCACAATTCTAGTTGTGCTCACATCTGAATAAAAGCTTTGACTTCATGGTTGCACGGAAGATTTGATGCAGCAGCGGCTTTAGCAGTTCTATGTCGCACAGTGGACATGTTGCAAATTAGAACACGCGTAGAGCCTTCTAAAAGTACTTGAGGAGGTATGTGCATTAGATATGACAGACGTTTGTGTACACCTGGAACACTACTGAACAATGATACTTCTTGGGATGTAAGATTTGTAGGTTGATCCAACAAATCATGCAGAAGGACAATTCCTTGGTTTGAATGGCTTGCATACATGTACAGTTCTGTCATGCTGAAGTTTTTTTATTTATTGAGTTATTGTTTTCTTATACAACGGAATACTAAAATGACACCGCTTCGTGTACGGCACACACCTTACGGTGTAAATGGTGTAGCAACCCACGGGGCAGTGGAACACCAATGGCGAAATTGAATAAGAATAACAAAAATGCCATGAGCTCGTTCGATAAACACGCAATTACCGGGAGATGCGGTGCCGTCCATTGCTCGACAGATTGACCATGGACGAGCTCGCAGGTGTTGTGGGCCTCGTTCCACCGGCTGATGTGCCGCTGAACCTGGTTCACATCCAGGAGGGCTTGCTTGACAAAGTCGGCGGCTTGCGGCCCACCCACCAGAGCCCTAGCGCTACTTGAGACTTTGAGGAGGCAGCGCACGCAGGGGAGCCGTCGCCATGCGTTTAGGTTGGCTATGCAACAAGCTAATTTTTCGTTTCCTGCTGGATTCGGTGGCATGCTCCATGTGCTGAAGCATGCGCCATATCCTATCCATTAAATATATATGTGATGTGTTTAGAAACGAGATGTCCTTGATACTTCCTGGATTGATTGTTGGCGGGTTCCATGAATCTTTTGACCGTGATCTTCTCACCACCCACAACGTCACACATATTTTGAACGTTGCTACGGAATGCAATGTAACGGAACGCGTGGGGCTAATATATGCTAAAGTTGATATGCCGGATGATTGCCCATCTACTGATATTTCTGTTGCGTTTAGCAAATGCATGGATTTCATAATTGAAGCTCATAACAAAAAAAGTTGTGTGTTTGTGCACTGCCTTGAGGGGGTTAGTCGCTCTGTTTGTGTGACGCTGTGTTATATGGTCCAACATGTTGGATGGAAGTTTGAGCATGCATTGATGCATATACGTTCCCGAAGACCGCATGTCGATCCTTTCCCAAAATACCTTGCTCAGACGCGCAATTACCTCGTGCAAAAGCGCGAGGAGAGCAACAGAAGCCTCATCATCACAATCGATCACGACAATCCGGTCGAGCAAAATGCTCTCTCTCAGGATGCAACAAAACAAAAGACTATTGGATACATATCTGATGGAGAGTGAGGTATGTCTTAAATTATGCGTGATCAGCTGTGGCAATCATGAATGACATACCTGGCCTCCACAGTTGTCAAGCGAGTATATATGCTGTCGACGCGCAGATCTTAACATTTTTAACATTTTAACATTTCTCCTCGTTTGCATGCTTGGTAATCAACTACACTTCCCACTCAGACGACAAAGTGATGATCTACATAGCGCCAGAATGGCCCGACTGGCGCGTCATGGTCCGGATGAAGAAAGCGTCACTGGACGTCATCAGGGAGGAGCTCATTCGTCGGACCTGGCATCCGAGCCGGGTGATGCAGTGTCTGGACTTCGAGGATGAAAGAACTTTCACAGAACATTTCTACATTTTCTGAGCATTAAACCGGATACTGTCTTCATCATCGAAGGTAAAAAAAAAAACAGTTGTTCTCGAATAATTACTTATTCGCGACCCATGCAATCCTTGAGCAATGACACGATCCTGGGGATTGTGATGAGGAGGCGCTTTTGGCGCTGGATCTCTTTGTGCTCGATGTACTTGCGGTACGTGCGCTGGATCTTGCGCGCCGAGCACCACGCTCGCAACCACTGGGACGCTATGTTCTGTACAATGTCCCAATCATGATTGGCGAATCCATCAGATGCCACACAATCGATACTGAACTCATCCAACTCAATGAACAGGCTGCTTAAAATCTTGCGTGTGAGGGTAATGTAATCTACGGAACACCAAGAAGTGTACGGGAAGACGGCTTCCAAACCAAGATACATGCCTTGGAAGCGGGGATCGCATATGTCATTGTCCGGCGAGACTTTCATCAGATTGATGATAAACAGCTTGGCGTGGTTTCCGTCTGTGAAGTCTTTGGCAGTCATGTCGATTTCAGTTGAGAATTGGCAGACATGTCGTATTTCGTTGTCCCACGATTGAACGGCGAGCTTTGCAAGTACCTTCCAAACGCGCGCCATGGGCGGAATGAGTTCTCTTGCGCGATCGCAAAATGGATCCGACGGAATGCCCGAAGTGTCATTGGCAACATCGTTGTATAATTTAGTAAAGTTTGCCATTGTGTTTGTGGGTATTTGTGAGTATTTTGTAGGTGGTTATCGGTTTCTTTTATGACATTTCAGTCAATTTTTTTTTCACATGCGGCTTTCGCACCCATTTTTTTTTCACATCCGTCCATTCATTCTCACACACGCCACGGCGGATTTCGCAGACTCCTTGTCCATCAGACCGATAGACAGACTTGACCGCACACACACACATGACATGGCGGCTTGCGCAGAGTCATGTGACCGCACACACACATCATCGTCCATCTGCCTCCACATGAAAACGGCGGAAAGCTGTCGCCTCCTCCTCCTCATTGTCCATCTGACTCCACATGAAAACGGCGGAAAGCTGTCGCCTCCTCCTCCTCGTTGTCCATCTGCCTCCACATGAAAACGGCGGAAAGCTGTCGCCTCCTCCTCCTCATTGTCCATCTGCCTCCACATGAAAACGGCGGAAAGCTGTCGCCTCCTCCCACTTTATTTGAGAACAACTGTAAGCAGAAGAGCGAATGCCGCGCGGTTATTTCGCTCGGCTTATTCTGTTCCGGAGTAGCAAATGACTCAATTGATTGACAGCAACAACTTGGTCGAAAGTTCAGTCCAAACAGACCTTACTAATGATCAACGTGCACCGCAAATCATAAAACTTACATTATTCATGACACCTAATCAATGGGGTCGATTATCGAAATGGAGCGCACCACTTGTGATCCAAGAAATTGAGGATAGAGGAAGTGGTAAAGGGCCATGGTTACACATGGAGCATGAAGTCAACAAATACGACGAATACCAGCGGTGTATCAAGCATCACCAACAGCTGCTTCAGCGCCATTATCCGCACATCGCATGGCTCCACTAACGTAGTGGTACAACGTACACCGAGAACTGCAGGCGGCTACCGATTTATATTTATTTATTTAATTATATATTATTTATCCATTGGGGGCTGCTCCGCAAGACCCTCTTCTTGCAGTCTTAGGGATTACAAGATGATTCACTTTGGACGACCACCTTGACATAATTTCTCCATGCAGACTCAAACATGGATGTTATTGAAGGCCTCAATGCTCATGTGCAATTCCTGTCACAAGAGCAGAAGCGGTTGATGCAAGAAATTGCAATTTTGTCTACATCTCCAGACATCGAATACGAAGTGAAAAGAGAGCAGGTATTGGTTTTGGCCCGGGATCTATGCACTGCTTCCTCTGAGCATGCCCTCTTCTTTGCCGCTCTGCAAGCTGCAGTCAGCAGGCAAGTTGGATGATAAGAGGTTCACTGTATCATGATACCCGTTGTGTTGTGCGACATAACATGCAGTACTTGTATCATATTGTGCACCTGGGAGGGCAAGTAATGTTTTTACTAAATCATAATGACCGTTTCGAGAAGCCGCAGAAAGATCGCAATTAGTTGGATGCGATCCTGCAGAAATCAGTTTGAGGACACTCTCTCGTTGGTTTAGTGAGCATGACAAAGTTAGTGCTTGTTGTATGCAGGTCTTGTAATCACTCATCTGCATACACAAGCCGATATTCAGCATTTTCATGTCACCTGTGGCACCAACTAGAACAACCGTCTCAGGATCCATTTGTACTAATCATCACAATTTTTTTCGTGTTCATTGTACGCAGGGTGTATT
>JACBWV010000058.1:35271-105739 GCA_013435795.1 Chlamydomonas sp. ICE-L
GTGTGTGAGTATGCGATGCGTGCGGGCGCTCTTTCCACATATCACCCGTGCGTGAGTTCATCATCGTCCGCAATCCCATATATCCGCGTCAATGAGAAGTGGCCCTGCGAAGTCCATCGTGTTCTTCACTCCACGTGAAGACTGTATGTACCGGATCACTGGCTACACATACATGGTCCTCCCCCCTAGCTCGCTCTCGGTGCAGGCATCGATCAATGCTTGGTCAACCACAACGGGTCGCCATGAATTCATTTGATTGACCGAAAAAATGTATGAAGAATGCCTGGAATGTCTCACATCATCAATCCCTATTTTAAACGTGTTCACATGACACCTATGAAAGACTCTCCATCTTGGGAACAACATTATTTCAACAAAAAATAAGAATCATCAACCAATCCCTATTTTAAACGTGTTCACATGAACACTCTAAAAGACTCTCCATCTCTTGAACAACAATTATTTCAACAAAAAATAAGAATCATCAACAAATCCCTATTTTAAACGTGTTCACATGACACCTCTGAAAAGACTCTCCATCTGGGAACAACAATTATTTCAACAAAATAAGAATCATCAACAATCCTATTTTAAACGTGTTCACATGAACACCTATGAAAAGACTCTCCATCTTGGGAACAACAATTATTTCAACAAAAATAAAATCATCAACCAATCCCTATTTTAAACGTGTTCACATGAACACCTCTGAAAAGACTCTCCATCTTGGGAACAATTATTTCAACAAAAATAAGAATCATCAACCGATCCCTATTTTAAAACGTGTTCACATGAACCCCTATGAAAGACCTCCATCTTGGGAACAACAATTATTTCAACAAAAAAAGAATCATCAACCAATCCCTATTTTAAACGTGTTCACATGAACACCTCTGAAAAGCACTTCCATCTCTTGAACAACAATTATTTCAAAAAAATAAGAATCATCAACAAATCCCTATTTTAAATTGTTCACATGAACCACCTCTGAAAAGACTCTCCATCTTGGGAACAACATTATTTCAACAAAAAATAAGAATCATCAACCAATCCCTATTTTAAACGTGTTCACATGAACACCTATGAAAAGACTCTCCATCTTGGAACAACATTATTCAACAAAAAATAAGAATCATCAACAACCCTATTTTAAAACGTGTTCACATGAACACCTATGAAAAGCTCTCCATCTTGGGAACAACAATTATTTCAACAAAAAATAAGAATCATCAACCAATCCCTATTTTAAACGTGTTCACATGAACACCTCTGAAAAGACTCTCCATCTCTGGAACAACAATTATTTCAACAAAATAAGAATCATCAACCAATCCCTATTTTAAACGTGTTCACATGAACACCTCTGAAAAGACTCTCCATCTGGGAACAACATTATTTCAACAAAAAATAGAATCATCAACCAATCCCTATTTTAAACGTGTTCACATGAAACACCTCTGAAAACTCTCCATCTCTGGAACAACAATTATTTCAACAAAAAATAAGAATCATCAACCAATCCCTATTTTAAACTGTTCACATGAACACCTCTGAAAAGACTCTCCATCTCTGGAACAACATTATTTCAACAAAAATAAGAATCATCAACCAATCCCTATTTTAAACGTGTTCACATGAACACCTCTTGAAAAGACTCTCCATCTCTGGAACAACAATTATTTCAAAAAAATAAGAATCATCAACCAATCCCTATTTTAAACGTGTTCACATGACACTCTGAAAAGACTTTCCATGTCTTGAACAACATTATTTCAACAAAAAATACGAATCATCAACCAATCCCTATTTTAAAACGTGTTCACATGAACACCTCTGAAAAGACTCTCCATCTTGGAAACAATTATTTCAACAAAAAATGGCATCAACAATCCCTATTTTAAAAACGTGTTCACATGAACACCTCTGAAAAGACTCTCCATCTTGGGAACAACAATTATTTCAACAAAAATAAGAATCATCACATCCCTATTTAAAACGTCAAAGCCCAATATCTGAACAAGCAAAAGAAAGAATCGTTTAAGTTCGAAGTCATAATTACATTTCAAAAATCTTTTAGCCGCATCAGGCGCATCAGGCGCTTCAGGCGCAAGCTCAAATTCTGCACCTACCTTTTGTGAGTAAGGTTTTATTTCTTCTTTCTACACGGATTAACAATTTCAAATTCAATACAACCTACTTGTCGACACCTCCTTGTCCCTGTCTTGCGATCCCGATGCTTGCCAGGTGCATTCAATCCGACTGTATAGCAGCGACGTTGCCTTTCGGCAGGCAGGTGCGAGCTCGGCGAATTCATTTCGTCGTTCGCGAATTACATCCTGTGGGAGTACCAAGTGACATGTGTTCTTGCACTTACAGGTAATAAGCTTGTCGAATTGATTCACGGTATCAGAGTTGGTAACTATGTCGCTCTCTTCGGCTGGCACGGTTTCGATCGCATCGTCGCCATTGGAATTCTCGAAATCTAGTTGTCGACGTCGAGGAGGGTGGTTACCGGCAACAGAGGCTCAACCCAGTGTGTATGCCCATCCAATCCTGGGAAGGGGTAGCGTCCATTTTCCCCTTCCCTCAAAGAAACTCTAAGCATGCCAGATGCTAAGGAAGGAATCGACAGTGGGCCTGCCGTCGGGTGAGTGTGAGTGACTCGAGGACCCGGGACCAGCCCAAATTACCGGGGGTGGGTCGAATCTGTACCGCTACCAGGCAGATCTAGACCGGACAGCAATTCCGACTATACTCGACGGAGCGTTGAGAGCTTTGACAAGACCGGGCTAGCAAAACTGCAAGGGCTTTTTAATACTGTAAGAATCAATGGGAACACAAGACTGTATTTTGCAGAGTACGTGAATAACAGAGGCCATAGTCGACGCTGTCCAGGTCCTAACAGTTTGCTTGCTATGTCGGTGGTGTGTCGGTATTATGCGCCGAAGGACCCTGACGAGGGAATTCTTTTAAGAGACCCCTTCTCCTAAACTTCCAACTACGGGCAAACATTCACGTCGTAAACAACGCGGAGGAGAGAGAATTTCTCCAACTTCGTACACAACCCCATTCAAGGTTGTTCCCGGGGGGAACCCCGGGGAAAATACCGAAGCAGCAACCCCTGTGCAACCTAAACCTTTACGATCTGGTGCTTGTAGATACCAGCTGGCAACTCGCGACCGCTCTGCCAGTGCCTGCGCAACATCGACAACCAGCTGCCAGTGCATGCGAACTCGACTGTTGCAACCTAGGACTCTGTCCCTTCAATACAGTTGAGAGCTTTCGAAACAGTAGCATGTCCCCTCCAAACAGGTGTGGTGGTGTCACAAGCAAGTCTAAACAAGTCCGTTGCCAGCACAGAAAAAACTCCTGAGAACGTACACCAGGAGATGATGCGTGAGGTAACCACGGATGAAGGGGTGGGTAAAGAGAGGGGCCACCACACAACCAACCACTATTGGTTGGGTTTGAAGGACCTCACAAACCCTGTGGACCCTTGGATTTACCGAGATCGCCAGAGATGACAGTGGATTTGCAGACTCCAAATTGTATTGGGCAACCATCCTGTCACCTTCCCCTACGTGGGTAATGAAGAGATCGATTAGGCGTGCACAAGATAGGTATCGTCGACATGGGACGGTGAACGAATGCGATCTTCGAAGGGTAGCAAGAACAAGAGGGAAAGCAAATCTTTATTCCGTGCCGGATGGCTATATGTCAAGAAGTTAGGATGGGTGTTGCTTATGAATTTGGACTGATGTATTATGATACATGTTTTCTGTGTCATTCTCTTGTTGGGTTTGTCAATGCTCCAGGTTTATGATCGGGAGGAACTGTGCGTATTCCGAGAGTTACATGTTTTTTGAACTTCGCTCGTTTGGTTTGTCAATGCTCCGATTATGCTCGGGAGGACTGTGTGTATTCCGAGTTCATGTTTTCTGTATCATTCGCGCGTTGGGTTTGTCAATGCTCCCGATTATGATCGGGAGGACTGTGTGTATGCCGAGTACATGTTTCTGTATCATTCTCTCGTTGGGTTTGTCAATGCTCCCGATTATGATCGGGAGGACTGTGTGTATGCCGAGTACATGTTTTCTGTATCATTCGCTCGTTGGGTTTGTCAATGCTCCCGATTATGATCGGGAGGACTGCATGTATTCTGAGTACATGTTTTCTGTATCATTCTCTTGTTGGGTTTGTCAATGCTCCCGATTATGATCGGGAGGACTGTGCGTATTCCGAGTACATGTTTTTTGAATCATTCTCTTGTTGGGATTTGTCGATGGCTCCCGATTATGATCGGGAGGACTGTGCGTATTCCGAGTACATGTTTTCTGTATCATTCGCTCGTTTGGGTTTGTCAATGCTCCCGATTATGATCGGGAGGACTGTGTGTATTCCGAGTTCATGTTTTCTGTATCATTCGCCGCGTTGGGTTTGTCAATGCTCCCGATTATGATCGGGAGGACTGTGTGTATGCCGAGTACATGTTTTCTGTATCATTTCTCTCGTTGGGTTTGTCAATGCTCCGATTATGATCGGGAGGACTGTGTGTATGCCGAGTTCATGTTTTCTGTATCATTCGCTCGTTGGGTTTGTCAATGCCTCCCGATTATGATCGGGAGGACTGTGTGTATTCCGAGTACATGTTTTCTGTATCATTCTCATCGTTGGGTTTGTCAATGCTCCCGATTATGATCGGGAGGACTGTGTGTATGCCGAGTACATGTTTTCTGTATCATTCGCGCGTTGGGTTTGTCAATGCTCCCGATTATGATCGGGAGGACTGTGTGTATGCCGAGTACATGTTTTCTGTATCATTCTCTCGTTGGGTTTGTCAATGCTCCCGACTACGATCGGGAGGACTGTGTGTATGCCGAGTACATGTTTTCTGTATCATTCTCTCGTTGGGTTTGTCAATGCTCCCGACTACGATCGGGAGGACTGTGTGTATGCCGAGTACATGTTTTCTGTATCATTCCCGCGTTGGGTTTGTCAATGCTCCCGACTACGATCGGGAGGACTGTGTGTATGCCGAGTACATGTTTTCTGTATCATTCCCGCGTTGGGTTTTTCAATGCTCCCGACTACGATCGGGAGGACTGTGTGTATGCCGAGTACATGTTTTCTGTATCATTCTCTCGTTGGGTTTGTCAATGCTCCCGACTACGATCGGGAGGACTGTGGGTTTTTCTCTACATAATCTGAATCATTTGCTCTACCAACCTATTTGTCTTACGCAGCGTCCACGATGACGGTACCGTGGAAGTAAAAGTCAACGCGGGCGAGCAGGTTTTGGGATGCGGTGTCATGGACGAATGGACCAAGGCGCGCCAAGAGCCAATGAACATTGAAGTCGTTGCTTGGTGGACCAGCCTTCAATGTTACGGCTACGCACTCTCACTGGTTGAGGTTTCGCGGCGAATGCAGGCCAATGTGTGGAGCTGATGCTTTTTGGTCGACACTCACCCTTGCGGGATCCAAGCCAGCCCAGATGAAGTTACTAGCGTTCGGAGGCCCATGTCTGGAGCCCTATCAAGCATACCAGTTCACATTCTCGCTCTACTCATGGTGGTATAAAATGCGCGGACCTTCTGTTAGCGTCGGCAAGGGCGGATTTATCGCCGACAAAGACCTGGTGGAAAGTAAGGCGTGGGTTGAGACATGCGAAGGAAAGCTCGGGAACGATTTCAAGGACTTTGGTCCTGGCGACAAGAGGTCACCTCGATCTTTACAAAAAGAGCCTTCACCTGACGCCGGTAAGAGAGCAATCGAACGGACTGTACTGGTGCACCACGGCTCAGGTCGAATTTTCAAATCTGACAGGTACATTTTGAATATTACGTACGCTGTGAGATGTACACCGTTCGAAACAACCATTGTGTCCTGACCGCAACTGCCGCTTTCAAATTCGATAGGATATTGCGTAACTTCCGCACTCTTTCCATTTCCTTCAGGCTCCGCGAAGAAGGCAGGAAGGAAGCGACGAGGTCAGCCCACTACAATCAACGAAGAGGGCAGATCGCCGACAACTTTGTATGTTCATCGTATTCAAATTGTTATCTCCTTTCGCAATCAATCACTCGTTCAGCGTGAATGAACCATTGCAGTCAAGTCTATTCCCTGCATCGTAGTCATGTCGATCGCATCAACTTACACACGCGCGTCACTGATTTTGAATACCGTCCTCCTTGGGCGTTCCGGTTATAGTCGGGAGGACTTCGGTCCTCCTTGGGCGTTTTGTTGTTATCTCCTTTCGCAATCGATCACTCGTTTGCGTGAATGAACCATTGCAGTCAAGTCTGTTCCCTGCATCGTAGTCATGTCGATCGCATCAACTTAAACACGCGCATCACTGATTTTGAATACGGTCCTCCTTGGGCGTTCCGATTATAGTCGGGAGGACATCGGATGTTCAATGTTCAATCTTCCGCAATCTTATCAAATCAACTAAGTCAATGCTCCCGATTATAGTCGGGAGGACAATGGATGTTCAATGCTCAAACTTCCGCAATCTTTCACTAATCAAGTATGTCAATGCTCCCGAGTATAATCGGCAGGACTCTGGATGTTCAATGCTCAATCTGCAGCAATAATTTACCAATCAACTATGTCAATGCTCCCGAGTATAATCGGCAGGACACTGGATGTTCAATCTTCAACCTTCCGCAATAATTTACCAATCAAATATGTCAAAGCTCCCGAGTATAGTCGGGAGGACATCGGATGTTCCATGTTCAATCTTCCGCAATCTTTTCTAATCAACTAAGTCAATGCTCCCGATTATAGTCGGGAGGACACTGGATGTTCAATGCTCAAACTTCCGCAATCATTCACTAATCAAGTATGTCAATTCTCCCGAGTATAATCGGCAGGACACTGGATGTTCAATGCTCAAACTTCAGCAATCATTCACTAATCAAGTATGTAAATGCTCCCGAGTATAATCGGCAGGACACTGGATGTTCAATCTTCAATCTTCAGCAATAATTTACCAATCAACTATGTCAAAGCTCCCGAGTATAGTCCGGAGGACATCGGATGATCAATGTTCAATCTTCTGCAATCTTATCTGATCAACTAAGTCAATGCTCCCGATTATAGTCGGGAGGACACTGGATGTTCAATGCTCAAACTTCCGCAATCACTCACTAAACAAGTATGTCAATGCTCCCGAGTATAATCGGCAGGACACTGGATGTTCAATCTTCAATCTTCCGCAGTAATTTACTAATCAACTAATTCAATGCTCCCGATTATAGTCGGGAGGACATCGGATGTTCAATGTTCAATCTTCCGCAATCTTTTTCTAATCAACTAAGTCAATGCTCCCGATTATAGTCGGGAGGACACTAGATGTTCAATGCTCAAACTACCGCAATCATTCACTAATCAAGTATGTCAACTCTCCCGAGTATAATCGGCAGGACACTGGATGTTCAATGCTCAAACTTCCGCAATCATTCACTAATCAAGTATGTCAATGCTCCCGAGTATAATCGGCAGCACACTGGATGTCCAATCTTCAATCTGCCGCAATAATTTACCAATCAACTATGTCTATGCTCCCGAGTATAATCGGCAGGACACTGGATATTCAATGTTTAATATTCCGCAATCTTTCTGTAATCAACTATGTCAATGCTCCCGACCATAGTCGGGAGACACTGGATGTTCAATGTTCTGACCCCTCACTAAGTCAGATATGTTTTATCAATCCCTTCAGGTTTGCTGATCCCAAGAAGAACCCTGCTGGACACGAGGGCAAAGGCAAGCGTGCTGCGTCGCAGGCTGCAGACAATGCACCAGCCGCAAGAAACAAACTCCTGTACCCGAACACAAGATTCATTCCTTGGAGGAGGATTCAGACTTGAACTCAAGAAGTTCTGTCGACACTGTGCCCGGGCCATCTGACGACGATGATGCACCCAAAACCGCTCCTAAGAAAAGAGGTCGCGGTCAGCCTGGTTCTCAGAAGAAGACTATGTGGAAAGCGAAGAGATCACCGGCAGGAGAGAAGAAAGGGGACAGCATTGGAAACATCGAAGGTGATTTGGCTAAGGCTAAGGCTTTCCTGACCGACAAGCATTTTGGTGGAGAGCATTCATTGGACTGCACGAAGTTCCTCCCTCCAAAGCTACCTGTCAGAATCCGTGTGTTGGACCCTGTTCGAGTCGATCAACTCCTCGCCAATTTTTTGAAAACCACAATGGCCACTGGGAAGGTATTGTTCATGGACATCAGCAAGGACCTGAAGAATGTATCTCCAGGTTGGGCTAATATTGATCCAAGCAGGCTGGAACAGACGTTCAACAACATCTCCAATGTGAAAGGGGAGTTTGGCGAGCCATGGATCATCGGAGGGTACCACAGCTCCCAAGCCTTCATCAAGTGGGCAGCAGACCGCCCTGGTGAAATTCCTCTGCGCAATTGCTTCGTGTACCGGTTGTCAGAGGTGGAGGGTGCCACGTACGACGAGAAGCTTCAGAACGCTCGCCTCCTTTCCCTTTTGGACAACACAAGCGGCCAGTCGACTGAGGGGTACGACTCTCAGCCATTTTGGTTTCTACCTTCCTGTGGCGTGAATTGTACCTTCAGGCAGGCTGTCCCGCTCGGACTGAGAAGGGGCATCAGTCAGACCAGTACAACAACTTCAAAACTCTGTGTGTCACCGGGGACGAGAAGTTGTCGAAGTCTTTTGCTAGCCAGGGGGGTGCCACCGTGCCACGCTTCAAAGTCGTGAGCTTGGACGAAGAGTCCTACAAGAAGGCTTTCCTGATCATGTCCTCCATGGACGACCGGGAGAAGATCGGCGCCGACCACCTTGTTGAGCGCCTACAGAACGTGGAGCCTCCGCCTCCGCCAAACGATGAGGAGGAAGAGGAGGGGGACTACGAGGAAGCTGCACCTGGATCCCATGGGAAAAGGGCTAAGGGAAAGGCTAAGGACAAGATGAGGTCGGTCCTCGTTGAGGACATGAAGGAAACTATGAAGCTGCCACCTGGAGAGCTGAAGTTCTTCCTGAAGTCCGTGACCGACGACTTGTATGTCCACGAGTATGAAGCTTTCAAGATCAAGGACGAAGTGGACAATGTCGCGTTCACTACCGCGGTAGGTTCATGTTGTATATTAAGTTATTTTCAGACATGATCGGGATGATTGTGATGAAGTACGGTGGTGTGCCATTTTTCGTTATTGACAGCGATTCACTTCTCGCATTGGACGATGCTTCCGAGTATGATCGGGAAGACTGTGCGTGTGCCATATCTAGTTATTGACGGCGAATCCCTTCTTGCATTGGATGATGCTGCCGATTATGATCGGGAGATGCTTCCTAGTATGATCGTTATCATGACAAGAAAACTCTTTTATTCGCAGACGTTTGCATCGGCATACAAGGCTTCGTTGGTTCATTACAAGACAGAAGTGTCAGCGGGCTTCGTCATCTACATCATCGACAGGCTTCTCAAGCAACACAATGTCTCGCCTGTGTCCTTTCGTGACGACTTGAAGTTACGCTTCAATTCTGGTTCGCCGCTTGACCTTGAGGCAAAGGGCTTCACGCACATGCACGCCTTCTTGGGCAATAACGCGGAACCCGCCGTTACCAACAAACCCCTTCCGCTGGTTGGCATCGCCTTCAGCAGCAAGGCAGCTTCTGAAATCTTGATCGGGGGCATTCGATCCGATGCTTCGATTCCCGCACATCAGGTCTTCTCCGGGTGGCTGAGGGACTATACCGCCCAGAGAAGGGATTGGTATGGTATACCACCTAGGGATGAAGTTTTGATGCCCAAGCTAACCATCACCGAGGTCACGCAAGTGGGAGGTCTGCTGAGTTTCGCGACAGACAAGGAAGCGCTAAACCAGCTTCTCGACAGGTGGGTTTCTGTGATCAGGACAAGGGTCCAGCAAAAAAAACCAGGCACAGATTATCAGTACCCTGGCCGCTAGCATTGACGACATGAAGTTGCTAGTTCAGCCTGACCAGGAGTACCCAATGGCGACAGACGGCCTCCAACAACCAATCTGTGATGATATGTCCAAGTTCCTCGAGGCCTGCCGTGAACTGCTTTTCGCACACCCCATTCCGCCTCGCAGTATCCATCTCGATGCGTTGAACACCATCAGGGAGTCGTGGGTTTCCTCGTCATGGACTTAACAAGGCGGAGGAAAGATGGAGCAGCAGGGATTCCGATGTTGAACCTGACAGAGGAGGTCTTGTTGTCATTGGCAGTAAAGTACGGTGATTTGCCAGTGTGGAAAAGGGGAGAGCCTTCCGAACGCTTTTTCCGTCTCTACGATGGTGGAAAGATGTATCCACACCTGATGTCGGCAGCTACAGCAGTGTTCATGGACGCTGACCACCAGATTGGAGCCGGTCGGGTCCAGCTAGAGACGGCAACAGTCAGCGCGCACCTTTACAACATGAAGGCGAAACATTCCAGTGTGATGAAATCCGTAAGGTGCGTAGATGTTTAAAATGATAGACTACAAGTTGAAAAGTTGACGCTCCCGATCATAATCGGGAGGATGATGTGTTAAGCATGTCTTTTCACCACTTCAAAAATCCATTACACATAATCCTTCCGATCACAGTCGGGAGCATCCCGTTGTTCAACTTGTCTTCCAACCCATAATCTAACTGACTTGTACATATTTCGTTTACTCTTGCAGGTGCCTGGCAAACTGATCGACTTGGTGATCATCGACCCCTGTCTCACTGGCGATGAAAAGGGACCGTTGTGGCTCGTCGATGAAGACTCTTGGAGTTCGACTGATGTGATCGACATGCTGCGGAACTTAGCAGGCCAGAATCGGAAGTTTGCCTCAGTGTGCCATGTGGTCGTGTACACCAACCAAGAGGAAGGCAGCAGGTTCCTTGTGGCTTTCAGAGAAGCTGGCGTGGCTGACATTCGCCTTACCCACATTACACGCATGGGGCCAGACTTCAAGACACATTCCACCAGCATCGCCATCTCTGGGATCTTGCATCAAGGTGCGGGACAAGCGGGCCCGTCCTCGAAAGCTTCCATTTCTTCTTCTGGTCTTGCCGCTGCCATCACGGTCTTCCTACCGCCTATTGACGCACAGAAAAGTGCCATTGGACGCCCCGACATTAGCGGCTGCTCGATGAGTCCCAAACAAGTTGGATACCGCAGGAGAAGTGTCGCCGAATTCCGTCACTTTGTGCGGGAGCTTAGCTCCGTTGGCAACTATGTGATGTGCATGCAAGCTGGCGATGCCTCGGGCATGCTACCGGCTTTGCTAGAGAGGAGGAAACGCCATTGGCTTGGACTGTATCACTCAGAAGCTTTGGGGCTGCTGCATGGCGTTTGAACTGTTTGCAAAAACGGAGCAGGCTATTCTATCACGTCTCGAAGCCTGTACTGATGCAGATGATGAAACAAGGGTGAGGACGGCGGTACTGGTTCAGGAAGACATTGACGCAGAGTTTCGCGACAAACCTGCTGAGCCCAGTTGAGGAAATGATGCAAAAGCTAGAGACGTGTCTCCAGACATATCGCGAGAAGAAAGCCGCAAATTGGCCTGAGGACGAGTTCGAGGCCTGCAAGGAGAAGGTTCTGGAAAGCTGCATCAGTGCAGGAACAGTAAAAGGGCTGATGAGGACCAAGAAGTTAATTTAGCCCTCGTTGGGTTGCGTGCCAACTTGTTCCCAGAGCAAGACGAGTCAGTTAGCACATGATCTGTCAGCACTAAGTGCAGAAGTTAGCACCAATGGACTTGTTGGCAGCAGTTCAACATTAGCATTGTGCACAAGTTTCACGAGTGTACTTGTTTGCACCATCCAACACACATTTTGAGTGATTTCAGGATTCTAGGATGGCAGGTTGCAGATTTCAGGATTTAAATTTGTGTTATGTACATAATGAGCTTATGAGGTATGAAATTATGAATAATAAGTCCTGAGTTAGGAGTTATTAGTTCTGACTTGTATAAGGTACATATAAGTTCTGAGTTGTGAGTTATAAATTATGAGGTACACATAAGTACAGATTTCGGAGTCGTAAGTACTAAGTTGTAATTTTGAACTGTTGAGTTGTGAGTTGTGAGATAAATAATTATGAGCAATGCGTTCAAGACTTTGTAAACAGCTTTCACCTTCCTCTTGACTGTCCTCTACAATTGATTTTGTATTCCAATACTTTCTCTCTCTCCAAACGAGCAAATCAATGTTACAATTGAAATTGAAGGGAATAGTCTCTTTCTCAGGAATACAACAAAACAATCTTACAAAATAAATTGTAAGATATTTTCGTAAAAGCCACCAAAAAAGCAAAATCAATTAATTTGCGAAAACGATCTTACAATATTTATCGTAAGATTTCAGTAAAATAAAAAATCCGTTCGGAAGCAGGAACGCCCATTAGAACCTTGCAGACATCCACATGTCCTTCCTTAGCGGCGGCACTCAGTGCCTGGCTTTCGTTGTCATCTGCCTTGGCACGGTGCTTCTCGCCCGCTAACTCAGGATTCATCAGAACCATGCATACATCGAGATAGCCTCCTTTAGCGGCGTACCTCAGTGCATAGCTGAAGACTGCATCAGATTTGGCACGGTACTCCTCACCCGCGAATTCCGGATTCATCAGAACCTTGCAGACATCGAGATAGCCTCCACTAGCGGCGAACCTCAGTGCCTGGCTTTCGTTGGCATCTGCCTTGGCACGGTGCTCCTCGCCTGTGAACTCAGGATTCATCAGAACCTTGCATACATCCAGATAGCCTCCCCGAGCGGCGTGCCTCAGTGCCTGGCTGGTGTTGACATCTGCCTTTGCGCAGTGCTCGCCTGCAAACTCCGGATCCATAAGAAGCTTGCAGAGATCCACATGACCTCCCTTAGCGGCGTACTCCAATGCCCGGATGTCGTTGTGATCTTTTAGCAATATGCTGACGACGTCGGCTTGCCCGGCCTTACACGCTAACATCATGGGGTTCTGATTGAGATGATCACATCTGTCCACGAGCGCCTGTGCTTCACATGCAGCGTCAGCAGCGAAAGCAGTATGCATGGCTCGACTGATGAATCCTGCGTGCATCCAGTTCCCGTGCTTCTTCCAACTGCCTGCTCGGCGCATGATCAAAACCACGGTTTCCATCTGAAGCGCGTCCATACCGGTCCGATTGTGTATCAAAATCTCCTCCTTCAAGCTTCGACGTGACCTGAGGATGAAAGAGAGATCCTTGGTACACTGCCACAGAACATGTCTACATTTTAGCGCTGCTAAACGACCAATCCTCATACAGCTAGGGAATTTGGTATTGGGACCATATAAGTGCTTGAATGACAGTAACATACAAAAAGCCAAGGTATCATCCTCCATTAATGATTCAGTAGACCAATACACCAAGTGCTTGACATGACCAGAGTAGTAGTAACGTATAACATTACAAAATGCCCAAGGTATCATCCATTGAATTGAGCAGTATGACCATACAAAATGCTTGACATTAGTGTGAAGGGGATAGATATGAAATGGGTGGGGGGGAACATTTATGGGGTGGGTCAAGTATCATTGTGGGATGGATATGATGAAATGACGTCATGTGGGGGGATCCTATATTGTGGAATAATTTAGCAAAGACGGGGTGGGTTGTGGTTTGTTACGTTAGTTGGCTAGGCGTTATATGATAAGTATTGTGCTTCAAACAGCCTTGGGGGGCGGGGGGTATGGGAAATTTCCCCAGCAAGTTTGTTTTTCCACCCGGCTCCTCTGGGGGGCTGGCATTTTTCTCGTCTGTTTTGTTCCTGCTTTTTCCTGCCCGTACCCGGTTCGTTTACTCCTTTGTTTTTCTTCGTTTTCTTTTTTGGGGAGTCCGGCTTTGCGGCCAGGTTTGACTTTGGGCTTCCTCCACGAGACCAGCTGCTTCCGTATTGTGGCTGTTCTGGTTTTGTCTTCTCTGCTCTTTTTTTATTTCCCCGGCCCTTCCTCTTTTTTCTCCGTTCGGGGTGTCTCCTTTGTCTTTTTTTGGCGCGCCGCTGTTCTGGTTTCTTGGCTGCGTCTCCTCTGCTCACTTTCTGATCTTATTCTCTTTTGTTTCTTATGGCCCCCGTTTTCAATGTCTGTGGGTGCGCTCTTTTCTCGGCTTCCACCGCGCTTGGCCTCTGCTCGGGGCTTTGTTCGCTATTTCTCTCGTCGTCCGGCGGGCGTGTCGGATCGTCGAGGTCCTTTCTGGGATAGCCCTTTGTGCGGGGGGAGGGTTGAGGCTGTTTCCCTGATGTGTTGCCGTGGGTTCTGTTTGGTCGAAATTCCGCACCTCGTCGCCCTTTTTCCTGTTTCTGTTAGTGCTTGTGGCGCCTCTTGGGTCTCGCTGTTCCGGTGTTGGTCGATTGGTGTGTCCTCCTTCCTACCTCGAATTCTTCCGTCTTTTGGCGCCGTGTTTGTGATGGAGTCCGGGCTTTATTTTTCCCTCTTCTTTCCTCTCGACTTGGGTTGGATGGAAACTGGGCTGTTTCTCCTTTTGTGGCTTTCGGCTCCCGGGTCTCCACGCCCCTTCCTCTGTTATTCCTCTTTTTGGCTCTGGGCTGCCTCGACGCTCCTAGCTTGCCCTCTTCCTTGTTGTTCTATCCGTGTTTTGGCGCATGGCCCGGGGGCCGTCTGTGGTTTGCGTTTCGGATGCTGGGCTGTCTGTTGGGGTGGTGTATTGGTTGGTGGGGGTGCAGAGGGTCCAGATCAATGGGAGCTAGGGGTAGGGGTAGGAACGACAGGTGAGGGAATGGGAGTTTTATTGATCCTCCAGTCAGGCTCCACAGGCCCATGTGGTGGCCGAGTAGGAACTACGCTCTGGTTGAGGTGTTGGGCTCGTCCTTGGTTTTGTGTAACAGTAACCATTACAATCAAGAACAACCTTATGATTTTGACCAAGCCAAACCCTGTTTGAAGACAACATCTCAATGTGCACCAGTCATACTACAAGTAGGGCGGCTGACAATTGCCAATGAATTCGTCCAATTCAAACATAAGTTTATGCCAAGGCTTCATCCATTATTTGATTCGTATGGCCATACACAAGTGCTTGACATGACAGTAACATTACAATCAAGAAACAACCTATGAATTGGACAAGGAAAACCCTGTACAAACTCACTAGGGGTTGGTGAAGGAATCTGCTGACTGGTAGCGTTCAGGATTCCTTTGATGTTAACCTCAATGAAGTCTGCTCCCATGAGAATCGAGATGGTCAGTATGCACATCAACACTGCAATGGGGAATGCAGTGTGTGTCAGGTATATGCCAGTGTAAGGACAACAACAAGTAAAAATTTATTAGTAGCTGTGGATGTTACACTCAGACCGGTGAATAATGTTACATGACATGTTACATTGTGCAAAATAGAATAGTTGTACATTGAATGTACAGAGGACAGCAAATTCAATATGATTCGAATGGTGTTGTTCCGCCATGGATAATAGCAAGTTGGTGAACCGTGACCATTACAGAGGTACGTAGCGCATAATTACAAGCTGGCAGGAACGCAGTGTCGAGCGTAGTGAGAAGACAAAACACATACAGTCGGACTTTGGGGACTCGGGATAAACTCACCAAGATTGGATGTCATCAACTACCAAGGCTGCTCCGAACAATGAAGTACCACGCACTCGAGGGATGCAGCCTTTATAGCTTTTCAGCTTTCCTTCCACCTCTAAACTTATTAGAGTCCCTGAGTATTCTGGGTTGACTTGGGCATGTTTCCTGTGTTACGAAAAAATGGAGCATAAATCAGTCAGTCAGTCAGTCAGGCAGGCAGTGCATCAGCAGCATTTGACTATCCTGTAAGCTAGATCCGACCAGATCAACTCGATATAGCATCCTGTAAGCTATCGAACACTCGCGACAGTGCAGGAAGGTAGTGCAGCAGCAGCATCTAACAACTATCCTGTAAGCTAGATCTGACCAGCTCAACTCGATATAGCATCCTGTAAGCTATCGAACACTCGCGACATTGCAGGAAGGCAGTGCAGCAGCAGCATCTAACAACTATCCTGTAAGCTAGATCCGACCAGCTCAACTCGATATAGCATCCTGTAAGCTATCGAACACTCGCGACAGTGCAGGAAGGCAGTGCAGCAGCAGCATCTAACAACTATCCTGTAAGCTAGATCCGACCAGCTCAACTCGATATAGCATCCTGTAAGCTAACGAACACTCGCGACAGTGCAGGAAGGCAGTGCAGCAGCAGCATCTAACAACTATCCTGTAAGCTAGATCCGACCAGATCAACTCGATATAGCATCCTGTAAGCTATCGAACACTCGCGACAGTGCAGAAAGGCAGTGCAGCAGCAGCATCTAACAACTATCCTGTAAGCTAGATCCGACCAGCTCAACTCGATATAGCATCCTGTAAGCTATCGAAAACTCGCGACAGTGCAGGAAGGTAGTGCAGCAGCAGCATCTAACAACTATCCTGTAAGCTAGATCCGACCAGCTCAACTCGATATAGCATCCTGTAAGCTATCGAACACTCGCGACAGTGCAGGAAGGCAGTGCAGCAGCAGCATCTAACAACTATCCTGTAAGCTAGATCCGACCAACTTCACCTGGTTGGTTGAACAAACGCGATTGATTGAGCGAGCAAAAGCACTTCCTGAGCAATTAGCGAACAGGCGATGCAACTCGTCGCGAAATCCTGGAAGCTTCCGAATTTCCAAGAATTGAGTGGTAACCAGCGAAAGATGTGGTGCTTCCTCGCTGCACCGAGCATATAAACCGACCAAACCCTTATCATGTTTCAGCTGAAGATCGCGACGTTCGACATGTCTATCCTGTGACAGGTCACCTTTCACCGATGCGAGCGTTTGCGGTCAGCCAGCTCGACCAGATGTAACCAGGTCAGATCCGACACGTGTTTCTGCGAGTCCGCAGCTGAATCCCCCTGCCACACATCGTGTGTCCCGACATATATTGTCAAGCAGAGGTCTGCTTGATACGACACGACACGTGTCCCCCATGATGCGCCCATGAAAATACGAGTGTAAACCGACATGTCATCAGATCTGCCACGTGTTTTTCGCGCGCCTCGAATCTTCACACGAGTCCGCAGCTGAATTCCAGTGCCCCACTCCTCAAGACCACGTGTCGTCTCAAGCAGGCTTCTGATTGACAACACTATGGGAATTCTGAAGGGAGGACCGCATGCCCACGGAGTGAAGAGATTAAAGGGGGGGGGGCATGCATCCCATACAGCTAGGGACACTTTGTCTTTTGGGGATTCTGAAAATTTGACCAATTCAAGCTTGTAACCGATCTTGTGTGTATAAGCGCATTGCTTGAAGTTTACACTACTGGGAGAGTGATCTGCTCGTTGCAAAGCTATATTCCGTTGTCATGAATATTCCCCCTTCTGCACGCCTCCACATTGACTACCAGGGAGCCATAAGCAAGAGAGACGATCTGGGGAGGGTTGCTTCATCCACTGCTGGAGGGAGTGTTGATTCAGTCTCAAACGTAGGGCAGACGGCGGCAACTCTTCTCTCCGCGAGCTCAGAAATGACCAATGAGGAGATAAATGTCAATCTTGTCGAGCTGACCAGGCGTATCGATAAGATGAACACGCACCTGACTACCCGAATGGACGAGATGAACACGCACCTAACTACCCAAATGGATGACCTGACACTGCGCATGGGGAAGGTTGAGCTCAGGTACGCATCCTACGTTTTTGAGAATTGAGCGACCGAGAGGAACTCTGACTCGGGCGTGACCTCCTCCCCGAAGGGGTGCATGTCCTCCATCGGTGTCGTCGCAGCAGGAGATAGCGCCGCAGCAGCTGGAGATAGCGCCGCCGCAGCTGGAGCAGTATTGTTGTTGTTGGTGGTGGTGTTGGTGAAATTTTTGCATGTAACGACATAGTTGTTGGTGGCCGACCCGAAGCTGTTGTTGATTGTGAAAGTGTTTTTTTTCCTCAACGCCTCCAGTTCCGCTTCCATTTCATCGATCCGATTCTCGAGGTACGCCATGCGCTTCTCCATGAAGTCAACATCAACAGCTCCCTTGGGGTGAGACCTCCGCTTGTGTCATCATGCATTTCTCCATGAGGAGAGAACCCCCTTATGTTTGTTACATTGTAGTCTTCCACAAGGGGGTCACGGCAACCTCCCCCCTAGCTCGCTCTCGGTGCAGGCATCGATCAATGCTTGGTCAACCACAACGGGTCGCCATGAATTCATTTGATTGACCGAAAAAATGTATGAAGAATGCCTGAGAATGTCTCACATCAATCAATCCCTATTTTAAACGTGTTCACATGAACACCTCTGAAAATACTCTCCATCTTGGGAACAACAATTATTTCAACAAAAAATAAGAATCATCAACCAATCCCTATTTTAAACGTGTTCACATGAACACCTATGAAAGACTCTCCATCTTGGGAACAACAATTATTTCAACAAAAAATAAGAATCATCAACCAATCCCTATTTTAAACGTGTTCACATGAACACCTATGAAAAGACTCTCCATCTCTGGAACAACAATTATTTCAACAAAACATAAGAATCATCAACCAATCCCTATTTTAAACGTGTTCACATGAACACCTATGAAAAGACTCTCCATCTTGGGAACAACAATTATTTCAACAAAAATAAGAATCATCAACCAATCCCTATTTTAAACGTGTTCACATGAACACCTCTGAGAAGACTCTCCATCTCTGGAACAACAATTATTTCAACAAAAAATAAGAATCATCAACCGAACCCTATTTTAAACGTGTTCACATGAACACCTATGAAAAGACTCTCCATCTTGGAACAACAATTATTTCAACAAAAATAAGAATCATCAATCAATCCCTATTTTAAACGTGTTCACATGAACACCTCTGAAAAGACTCTTCATCTCTGGAACAACAATTATTTCAACAAAAATAAGATCATCAACCAATCCCTATTTTAAACGTGTTCACATGAACACCTATGAAAAGACTCTCCATCTTGGGAACAACAATTATTTCAACAAAAAATAAGAATCATCAACCAATCCCTATTTTAAACGTGTTCACATGAACACCTCTGAAAAGACTCTCCATCTTGGGAACAACAATTATTTCAACAAAAAATAAGAATCATCAACCAATCCCTATTTTAAACGTGTTCACATGAACACCTATGAAAAGACTCTCCATCTCTAGGAACAACAATTATTTCAACAA
This sequence comes from Chlamydomonas sp. ICE-L, assembly GCA_013435795.1. Classification (NCBI taxonomy): domain Eukaryota; kingdom Viridiplantae; phylum Chlorophyta; class Chlorophyceae; order Chlamydomonadales; family Chlamydomonadaceae; genus Chlamydomonas; species Chlamydomonas sp. ICE-L. The sequence goes on from JACBWV010000058.1 coordinate 54,453, forward strand.
AAAATAAGAATCATCAACCAATCCCTATTTTAAACTTGTTCACATGAACACCTCTGAAAAGACTCTCCATCTTGGGAACAACAATTATTTCAACAAAAAATAAGAATCATCAACCAATCCCTATTTTAAACGTGTTCACATGAACACCTCTGAAAAGACTCTTCATCTCTGGAACAACAATTATTTCAACAAAAAATAAGAATCATCAACCAATCCCTATTTTAAACGTGTTCACAAGAACACCTCTGAAAAGACTCTCCATCTTGGGACAACAATTATTTCAACAAAAAATAAGAATCATCAACCAATCCCTATTTTAAACGTGTTCACATGAACACCTCTGAAAAAGACTCTCATCTCTGGAACAACAATTATTTCAACAAAAAATAAGAATCATCAACCAATCCCTATTTTAAACGTGTTCACATGAACACCTCTGAAAAGACTCTCCATCTCTGGAACAACAATTATTTCAACAAAAAATAAGAATCATCAACCAATCCCTATTTTAAACGTGTTCACATGAACACCTATGAAAAGACTCTCCATCTTGGGAACAACAATTATTTCAACAAAAAATAAGAATCATCAACCAATCCCTATTTTAAACGTGTTCACATGAACACCTATGAAAAGACTCTCCATCTCTGGAACAACAATTATTTCAACAAAAAATAAGAATCATCAACAAATCCCTATTTTAAACGTGTTCACATGAACACCTCTGAAAAGATTCTCCATCTCTGGAACAACAATTATTTCAACAAAAAATAAGAATCATCAACCGATCCCTATTTTAAACGTGTTCACATGAACACCTCTGAAAAGACTCTCCATCTTGGGAACAACAATTATTTCAACAAAAATAAGAATCATCAACCAATCCCTATTTTAAACGTGTTCACATGAACACCTATGAAAAGACTCTCCATCTGGGAACAACAATTATTTCAACAAAAAATAAGAATCATCAACCAATCCCTATTTTAAACGTGTTCACATGAACACCTCTGAAAAGACTCTCCATCTTGGAACAACAATTATTTCAACAAAAAATAAGAATCATCAACCAATCCCTATTTTAAACGTGTTCACATGAACACCTCTGAAAAAGACTCTCCCATCTTGGGAACAACAATTATTTCAACAAAAAATAAGAATCATCAACCAATCCCTATTTTTAAACGTGTTCACATGAACACCTCTGAAAAGACTCTCCATCTTGGGAACAACAATTATTTCAACAAAAAATAAGAATCATCAACCAATCCCTATTTTAAACGTGTTCACATGAACACCTCTGAAAAGACTCTCCATCTAGGGAACAACAATTAATTTCAACAAAAAATAAGAATCATCAACCAATCCCTATTTTAAACGTGTTCACATGAACACCTCTGAAAAAAGACTCTCCATCTGGGAACAACAATTATTTCAACAAAAAATAAGAATCATCAACCAATCCCTATTTTAAACGTGTTCACATGAACACCTCTGAAAAGACTCTCCATCTTGGGAACAACAATTATTTCAACAAAAAATAAGAATCATCAACCAATCCCTATTTTAAACGTGTTCACATGAACACCTATGAAAAGACTCTCCATCTTGGGAACAACAATTATTTCAACAAAAAATAAGAATCATCAACCAATCCCTATTTTAAACGTGTTCACATGAACACCTCTGAAAAGACTCTCCATCTCTGGAACAACAATTATTTCAACAAAAAATAAGAATCATCAACCAATCCCTATTTTAAACGTGTTCACATGAACCCTCTGAAAAGACTCTCCATCTTGGGAACAAACATTATTCAACAAAAAATAAGAATCATCAACCAATCCCTATTTTAAACGTGTTCACATGAACACCTCTGAAAGACTCTCCATCTTGGGAACAACAATTATTTTCAACAAAAAATAAGAATCATCAACCGATCCCTATTTTAAACGTGTTCACATGAACACCTCTGAAAAGACTCTCCATCTCTGGAACAACAATTATTTCAACAAAAAATAAGAATCATCAACCAATCCCTATTTTAAACGTGTTCACATGAACACCTATGAAAAGACTCTCCATCTTGGGAACAACAATTATTTCAACAAAAAATAAGAATCATCAACCAATCCCTATTTTAAACGTGTTCACATGAACACCTCTGAAAAGACTCTCCATCTTGGGAACAACAATTATTTCAACAAAAAATAAGAATCATCAACCAATCCCTATTTTAAACGTGTTCACATGAACACCTATGAAAAGACTCTCCATCTCTGGAACAACAATTATTTCAACAAAAAATAAGAATCATCAACCAATCCCTATTTTAAACGTGTTCACATGAACACCTATGAAAAGACTCTCCATCTTGGGAACAACAATTATTTCAACAAAAAATAAGAATCAGCAATCAATCCCTATTTTAAACGTGTTCACATGAACACCTATGAAAAGACTCTCCATCTTGGGAACAACAATTATTTCAACAAAAAATAAGAATCATCAACCAATCCCTATTTTAAACGTGTTCACATGAACACCTCTGAAAAGACTATCCATCTTGGGAACAACAATTATTTCAACAAAAAATAAGAATCATCAACCAATCCCTATTTTAAACGTGTTCACATGAACACCTATGAAAAGACTCTCCATCTTGGGAACAACAATTATTTCAACAAAAAATAAGAATCATCAATCATTCCCTATTTTAAACGTGTTCACATGAACACCTCTGAAAAGACTCTCCATCTCTGGAACAACAATTATTTCAACAAAAAATAAGAATCATCAACCAATCCCTATTTTAAACGTGTTCACATGAACACCTATGAAAAGACTCTCCATCTTGGGAACAACAATTATTTCAACAAAAAATAAGAATCATCAACCAATCCCTATTTTAAACGTGTTCACATGAACACCTCTGAAAAGACTCTCCATCTTGGGAACAACAATTATTTCAACAAAAATAAGAATCATCAACCAATCCCTATTTTAAACGTGTTCACATGAACACCTATGAAAAGACTCTCCATCTTGGGAACAACAATTATTTCAACAAAAATAAGAATCATCAACCAATCCCTATTTTAAACGTGTTCACATGAACACCTCTGAAAAGACTCCCCATCTTGGGAACAACAATTATTTAACAAAAAATAAGAATCATCAACCAATCCCTATTTTAAACGTGTTCACATGAACACCTCTGAAAAGACTCTCCATCTTGGGAACAACAATTATTTCAACAAAAAATAAGAATCATCAACCAATCCCTATTTTAAACGTGTTCACATGAACACCTATGAAAAGACTCTCCATCTTGGGAACAACAATTATTTCAACAAAAAATAAGAATCATCAACCAATCCCTATTTTAAACGTGTTCACATGAACACCTCTGAAAAGACTCCCCATCTTGGTAACAACAATTATTTCAACAAAAAATAAGAATCATCAACCAATCCCTATTTTAAACGTGTTCACATGAACACCTATGAAAAGACTCTCCATCTTGGGAACAACAATTATTTCAACAAAAAATAAGAATCATCAACCAATCCCTATTTTAAACGTGTTTACATAAACACCTATGAAAAGACTCTCCATCTTGGGAACAACAATTATTTCAACAAAAAATAAGAATCATCAATCAATCCCTATTTTAAACGTGTTCACATGAACACCTATGAAAAGACTCTCCATCTCTGGAACAACAATTATTTCAACAAAAAATAAGAATCATCAACCAATCCCTATTTTAAACGTGTTCACATGAACACCTATGAAAAGACTCTCCATCTTGGGAACAACAATTATTTCAACAAAAAATAAGAATCATCAACCAATCCCTATTTTAAACGTGTTCACATGAACACCTATGAAAAGACTCTCCATCTTAAGAACAACAATTATTTCAACAAAAAATAAGAATCATCAATCAATCCCTATTTTAAACGTGTTCACATGAACACCCCTGCGGCACCCCATGATCACGTTGCGAGTCAGAAGCTCAATCCTACTGTCCCGCTCCGCGGACCCGGATTCACTACACTCTACAGTCGGAGACGCAATTTGTGGGACACCCTACCGGTGAACCCAATGGGTAGATCAGCTAAAAGGCGAGTACATATTTTTGCCCTTCATCTCTGTATTTCAGCATTTAAGCTGGCCCAAAGGATAACATGGCAAGCTGCTGACAAACCCAGGTGGGTCGGTCGGTTTAGCGCTCACACTCGCCTCGATGGAAACTGTGGTTTTGGGGGGAGGCGAGGGAACACAGAATGCCTCAGGTCGCTCTGGAAGAGGCTGTGCCTCTGCCTCGTTCCTTGGGTGGGTCTCTGACATACAAAGGGGCGACATGTGTAGGGGATACCTCAGTTACATCTGCTGGCATTGTATTGTCCAGTCGAGCGGGTTCAACACTTCAAACATTTGTTGATCGGTAAAGACATTGATAAAGGAAGTGCATTGGCGCGTTCACTGTGCCACATAATTTCCCCCACATACATGGAAAGCGATTGATTGATGAGTCTTATTTTTTGTTGAAATAATCGCAGGAGGTCAACAACATGTACCCAACCCTTATTATTGCAACAACCATTGCGCTTTTCATATACTTCCACCGTCGTGCTGAAAATGAAGCTACTGCCCGGCGTGAGGCTGAGGACCGTGCCGACAATGAACATGGTTGGGGTAGCATCTCATTTGGATCAGTATGTATTGTGATGATTGTTTTCTTTAAATAAATATATGTCACCCGCCCCCGCAGGACCTCTACGTGTTGGCCAGCCCCCAAGAGAGGAGCGAATGCTGACGTGATGGACACTGCCCCGTGGATTGTTACACTCAGACCGGTCAATAATGTTACAGTATATTGAATCAATTCAAATTCTCTATGTACAACTTGGACAGACGGTCGATTGTTGTACACATGTACACATTGCTGCAAAGTTTGAGGAGAGTGGCTATACTTGCGAATGTAAGCCACATGACAGTCTCGAGGTGGATCTCAAACCCCACTAAAAAAGTGTACAACCGGAATAAACCTACAAAATCGGATGTGGTCATAGAGTTCTCAAAGGCGTCATTAAAAATAGATCCATTCGCATCTCTTGCTGTTCTTCGTCATAAGGTAAAGGATGCTTTCGGATTTGAGGTATCAAAAGAATTGATTCGCGTTGTGATAAAAAGGCTTGGGTTCACAAAGAAAAAAACAGAGTTCTTCTCCAGGCCTGATAACTTATATGAGAAAACCACGTCATTCATAAGCCAAAGGGAACGGTTAAAAGAGGAAGGGAGGACTTTTGTATCGATCGACGAAACTTCATTTGGAAGACATACGAGAGACGTGTTTGGCTACTCACCAAAGGGAGAGCTACTGGTTGTACCGAGGTTGAGACCTAGGGTGACGACAATGTCGGCACTTTGTCTTATTCAACAAGGCAAAGGAGACATTTGTTTTAACATCAAGCAAGGGTCTTTCAACACGCATACTTTTGTTGAGTTTTTAGAAAATTTGGACTGTCCAACTGACACAGTAATTATACTTGACAACGTTGCGTTTCACCACTCCAAGAAGGTCAAAACACTTGCAGCTTCAAGGGGGTGGGAGCTCCTATACACTCCTCCCTACTCACCTTGGTTCAACCCAATAGAAGGGGTGTTCTCCATTGTCAAACGCGATTTCTATAAAAGCCAAGATGTGTATAAGGCTTTGAGTTCTGTTAAAGAGAAACACGTAGAGGCTTTTTTTCGAAAGTCATTGAATACAATTTCTGGACCTTGATACAAGGAAATAGATACATTGGCTACTAAATGGAGACGATAGTCAATAAAGAGCCTCCGGACAAGCGTACGCGACCGGACCGGGCGGCCAAAATTAAGGACAGGAAAAACGGCGAGGAGAACGTGGTAAAGTGTACACTGAGTCGGATCATAGCGGATAAGGACAACAAGGACGTTATCACCAAGGTGATTAAGGAGCGGGTCGACAGCGTATCCAAGCGGACTTATCTTGCCGGTGTTGCGGTGAACCGGATATTAAAAGAAGTCTTCGAAGGGGTACCAGATGCGCAACTTCACACTGTAAGTGTCCCTAGCGTTGACCAGAACTTCATTCGGCAGCTTATGGTGGGGTCGAGACAGGCGCACATGGAGACGAGGGACGCCACAGTCGAAAGGTTCTTTCACAACAACTATTGGTTTAGGGAGAAGATTGAGGGGCGCGAGGTAATTGTGAAAAAGAAGAAACAATACGTGGGTGCCATCGCTCGCTACGATGGCGATCGAAACCTGTACAGCCACGCGTCGAAGAAGTACCTGACCAACTTCAATAACCACTACAGAGTCCATCTCTCCACATGGATCAAGAAGTTCGTTTACTCGAAGGAAAACAGGATCTTGGCCAAGGAGTTCAAAGATGAGCACGGCATTGACGAGACCGTATTCCACCGATACCTCCTCTACGATATCCACTCTTGGGGAGTAAAAGAAGACCTCATAGCGATACATTCGCTCCTACCGGAGCAAACCAAGATGTTGCTGAAGATTCAGCACTCGATCATCGGACGGGACGAGATCAACCGACAGTGGCTTAAGAGCGTTTCCAACAGCGCCAAGATGATCCGGTACAACGTCTTTATCAATCGATACCTCGAGGCCACAGAGGACGAGGGCTACGCCAATCTGGTCAACATCGCTCCCATCCCAACAGTCAAGCACGCCTTCATCACGATAGACACCGACGGCCTACTGGGCGTCCTCAAGGACGTGGGTCTCGTCGAGAGTCTCGAAAAGACGCTGACAAACAAGGAGCACTGGGAGTCGGTCTTCGATGTGGAAAACATCCGTTCTACTGGGAAAGGTGTGTTTACATGCACCATAGACACTGACGGCGTAATGTCTTGTACCCACTTTCTTAGGGCCGAGAAGAAAAAGATTTCAATCAAGGACGACGGAACGGCGATTAAGAAGCAGACCAATACTCTCCGCGAGTTTTCCGAGTCCGACCCCAATGTGGTGGTCGTTGCAAACGACCCTGGCCGCTGCAACATTGCCTTTTTGACTTGGAAGAAAAATAAGGTCGAAGAAAAAGATAAGGGGGGTAGGAAGAGGAAGAGGCACTGCGAGTTTGGGAGCAAGAGACTCACGCGGGAGCGGTACTACGTTGAGAGCGGGGTCTTCAAATCTAGAGGTCCGACCAAGAAGTGGTTGTCTAACATCCAGGACTGCCTTGACGACCTGAAGGACAACAGTCCCAAGCGCACATCTCTAGAGTCGTTTGACGCTTACGTGACTGTAATGGTCAGCCATTGGGATTCTCGATGGGGGGAGATGTCCAAGTCGCGGTGGGGCGCGCAGCGCCTGCGGCTCTACGGTGGCAAGAAACGTGTCTTAGCACGCTTCTTCAACGAGGTCCAGGCGGATGTCGGTGAGAGGAAAACAATTGTCATACGGTTCTTCTAAGTTTGCCCCTGGTGGCAAGGGTGAACTTTCTGTCCCTACAACGAGCGCGTTCAATGCGTTTAGCGACCGTTTCAAGGGGCGAGTTGCCGTCATTGACGAATTCCGTACCACAAAGATCTGGCACAAGGACAGCACCACCGTCCTCCAGAGTGTGCAGTCCGAAAAAGAAGGGCGCACGGTTCGAGGCTTGCTATGGTGCAGTTCCACCATGGAGAACAGCAAGTTGTTTGTAAACCGTGACCTAAATGCAGCCATTAACATCCACAATTGCTTTACAATGTACCCAACCCGCCCCGGAATTCTTGCGAGGCCAAAGAAATATTGCAAACTGGAAGTTGTGGTAGGACGCACAATTGATTACAAGCTGACAGGTTCTTTACAGAACGCAGTGTCGAGCGAAGTGTAGAAGATAAACACATACAAGAGGATTTTGGGGGACTCGGCATATTATGTAACATAATTCCCTTGTCCTAGTGTAGTGTACACCATTGGATTGTTGATCGGTAAAGACATTGATAAACATTTGCGCGTTCATTGTGCCACATAATTTCCCCCACATACATGGAAAGCGATTGATTGCCTTTCTTTTCCTCGCAGGAGGTCAACAACATGTACCCAACCCTTATTATTGCAACAACCATTGCGCTTTTCATATACTTCCACCGTCGTGCTGAAAATGAAGCTACTGCCCGGCGTGAGGCTGAGGACCGTGCCGACAATGAAACTTCTGCACGGCGTGAGGCTGAGGACCGTGCCGACAATGAAACTACTGCCCGGCGTGAGGCTGAGGACCGTGCCGACAATGAAGCTACTGCCCGGCGTGAGGCTGAGGACCGTGCCGACAATGAAGCTACTGCCCGTCATGCGTCTGAGGACCGTCTCAGGCAAAAGTTGTTGTCGTTCTCGCCTGATGACGTTGTTGCTATGTTTCCTAAACATATTGCGGAGTATAGGACGGCGTGTGCTTCGGTTGGGGTAGCATCTCATTGACACAAGCCAACGTGTTTAAGATCCATACGCGGATCCGCGATCTGGGCTTTCCGGGATGGGCTGGTACTGACAAAGATGGGCGCCATGAGATATTCCTACTCTGCCCCATTGACCGGTCTGAGTGTAACGGAATCCAGGAGTGAGACGTGGGCCGGGTCGTAGTAGCCAATATGCCATGTGTCTTCCCGCCAAACTGCAACGCCTCGCGTATGAATTGTAGCGTTCAAATGGGATCCGTTTGGTAATGGCTGATTAGCCCGTTCAACTCTGCCTTGCAGTCCGCTGGAAATTCTAATGCACGAACTATGTTCTCATATGTCCAAATGACTTGCTCCCGCAGCCCGAACGCGGAAGTTGCCCAGCCATGCCAATCTACTTCGTAATTCACATACTTGACGTACAAACCCTCCAAATTCGGAAACACCGATGCCAACACAATTGCCTGCCCACGCAGCCCTGCGGACACCCCTTTGTAATTGCGTGCGTTATACGCCGTGTGCACAACAACTGGCACCGGCCCCTCCACCCATAGTTTCTGAACATGCATGCATGCTTCACCACTGTCCAACATTAGTGTGCCACCATCTGGTACCCTTAGCGTCAACCCTATCACCCCGCTTCCGGGCAGCTCAGCGTTTCCAAGCAACGCGCTTAGTCGCACCTCCCCTTCCGGACAATATACGCAGATTTCTGCCTTGTTCTGGGGTGCTGCACCCATACAGCTAGGGACATGTGATATTGGGACACCTTATATTTTGGGGATTCTGAAAAGTTGACCAATTCAAGATTTGTAACCGATCTTGTAAATACAGACATTCTCAATAGCGTTAAACTCTGGACTGTAAGGAGGTACAAAGAGTGGTCGTATTCCTACAGAATCGAACATAGAAATCGTCTCCTTTGAATGATGGAACTGGATATTTTCAAGGACAGCGACTGTACCCCGCTGTACATGTAACTCAGATACAAACTGTACAAAGTCGACTTTCTTGCAATTGTGATCAATGATCTTATAATGAACGATACCTTTAGCAGAAACGGCAGCAATTAGTGTCAATTTGGACATTCGCAATGTCCTAGAAATTTGGATATTTAAACGTTTGCCGGCCGGACGGACGGACGGTGTGGATGCGACAGTTTTCCACAGTTTTGCCCGTCTCCCTCGCGCCATGAAAACAACCTCTACGCCCCCTCACTCCTCTGCCTTGGCAGGCAGAACACTGCTGCCTGAAATTCCCTCTTCTGCTCGGTTGTCATGTTGCGCCAGACGTTGGTCAGTCCATGAGGGTTGATCAACAAAATGCTCAGGGCGTTGCTGGCAAACACCCCAGACAGCCCACCAAAGTAGAACCCGGATGCTGGCAGCAACAGGCTAGCAATAAGCTTCAACACCGTGGGTGCCGTATCATCCGATATCTGCATTTCCTCTTTTACACTCTCTATTACAACACGGGAAAACACAACCCACGCATCCTCCATTGATGCTGGCTGTAACGGGGGCGTGTGTTGGCGGTCATACGCTTCACGCTTGTCAGGATCACTCAACGCTTCGTAAGCCGCGCACAACAGTTTGAAACGCTCCTGAGCAGCATCCCGTTGGCTGTCAGGAGATGTTGCCCATTTGTCCGGATGCCATTTCAGAGCTGCTTGCCGGTATGCTCGCCGAATCTCCTCTGTCGTTGCAGTGTCTGCTGCCACCCCCAACAATTCATAGTGGCTGCTGACCATGATGGCCTGCGTTGGGCATTTATTGATGTATAATGCCCCTCCTGCAAACCATTTTTCGAAGGATTCTGGAGCACGCATGATTGGTGTGATGTACATGATTCACTGCATACAGTCAATGACATTGAATCCCGGGACAGGTTGACACACTGTGTTGTTCAGCCCATCAATCTTTGTAACCGATCAAATCCGTTCAGAAGTGTCTTCGCTCCCATGTGCCTCTAAAAATACGAATTTGAGACCAGGTTCTAAGAAATTGTTGGCACATCGTGTCGCGTTTGTTGCTCTGTACATAAAGTGCTCTTTAATGTAAATGGACATTCGGATATTGAGTTCAATCCATCCCGAACAGACCAAGCCAGTGAACTATTATGGTGATGTACAAGTTCAAGATCAGATCGCTGAGCTAGGATGGATGTTTGGACTGTCCCGCAATGACTCGGGGGCACGTCTAACTGAGTCCATGCTGCCATACCAGCATGGAATTGCATGCAGTCCGTGCTCAAACACTGGGCCGACCTTGCCGAATTTGGACCAAACTACCATGCTATTGGATCCGGCACCACCACCTTGCAACACTCCAAAGTGTTCCACTCTTTCGGTGCATTCCAGTCGGTAAAATACAGCATCTCCAACCTGCATCAACAAAAAATGGCGTTGTCTAAACAACTGGGCTGTACATACTGCTGACCACCAACAACAATGCTTTGACCAATGCGGTGAGGTGTATTCTAACGGCGTCGGGCTCCGTGACCGGCCTCAACACCCCGTGATCTTGGAAATTGCTTTCGATGCACACGCCGCTTCGCTTGCGCGGGTCATCATCGATTCAATGGTCGGGTACACGAAGTCCACAATGTCGTCCACATCCGCACATTTGGGGAGGAAAACCGTATTCTCGGTGCCTGCGTTTGATGGCGTGGAGGAGCGCACCACAATGAGCGAAATTCTACTGCTTTTCATTATGCGCACGACTCCGTTTGAAGGGCCCCCGCCGAAATCCAGATCTCAGGATCGACCATATTGAACTTCGCCATTTGTTTCTCGATTGAGATGGCCAAGTATTAAATTACATTTTTATTCATTCACGATCCCCTGAATCTTGACCACCATGATGTCGTCATCTCCGTTGTTTGTCACCACTCCCATCGAGAGGGTTTAGGGTTAACCCATCAATCAATCCAGTGTGTCTCATGCATGTGAACTGTGGGCTCCCCTCCGGTCGCCCACCCGCTCGGTTCCTCGCGGGCTCCTTTGTGGGGGCTCCCCTCCGGTCGCCCCCGGCGCTCCGCTGGGGGGAGGTGAAAGGGGCTCCGCCGCTTGTTTAGTGTGATACGGTTCTCCTCCAATTGTTGGCAACAATATATATAGTTCGGTACAAGTTGTGTGGGAAGACGATTTATCGTGATAAACACCACATCCAACATCTGGTAGTGTTTTAAAGTAGGTTCTTTTACTTGCTTCTTTTACAGAGGACAACTGCTTTTTCCCAGATCATCAACCGATCCTTAATACACGAGCAAATCTTTGCAGTTGTTGACAAATGTTGCCAATCGTTTTGCATCTACATCCGGATTTTTCTTCCATAAGTTTTCTAGTGCTGTAAGATAAGCTTCACCCATAACAGAAGTTCCAGAAAAAGTGTCAGAGGAAGAAATTAGTATTTCTTGTATTCTCTCTAGTGCCAAGAACATGTTTTCCAGCTCATTCGCGACAATATTTTGAATGTCCTTGAGTTGAGAAGTGTCAGTTGACATTGTTCCTATTACATTATGAATGAAACTGTTTTATTCAAAAATAACGCACCGAACACATTGTTAACTTTCACACAGTCTCCTCCTCAATCTTCTCCCTAAACCAATAGTTGTTGTGAAAGAACCTTTCGACTGTGGCGTCCCTCGTCTCCATGTGCGCCTGTCTCGACCCCACCATAAGCTGCCGAATGAAGTTCTGGTCGACGCTAGGGACACTTACAGCTAAGAGGACTAATGGCTAATGGTTAAGCCAAAGTATCTGGTCGACGCTAGGGACACTTACAGCTAAGAGGACTAATGGCTAATGGTTAAGCCAAAGTATCTGGTCGACGCTAGGGACACTTACAGCTAAGAGGACTTATCTTGCCGGTGTTGCGGTGAACCGGATATTAAAAGAAGTCTTGTGAGTGATATCTTACAGTATCGAGGTATTGACACACACAGGTGCCGCCGCCAGGTGCGAGAGGTCGGTCGCTCTGTGACTCGACACACGTGCCGCCGTGATGCGAGATGTCGCCATGTGACTCTTTGACTCGACACACGTGCCGCCGTGATGCGAGATGTCGCCATGTGACTCTGTGACTCGACACACGTGCCGCCGTGATGCGAGATGTCGCCATGTGACTCTGTGACTCGACTCGACACAGATGCCGCCGTCCTTGATGAGAGTGGTCGCCGTTCATCTTGTGTCCTCCGATACATTCGACCGTGTTCCGCCGTTTGCGTGTGATAGAGTGCGTGCGTGAGAATGAGTGAGAGTGAGAATGAGTGGTTGGTGGGCATCATCATCTCGACAGCAGCCGCCGCGACGCGTGTGTGAGGATGCGGCATGTGTCGTGATAAAGTGCGTTATCCTATCTATCTATCTATCTATCCTATCGGACAGCATAACCAGAGTGCATCTCTTGCACATAATGCACCGGTCACCAGATGCCAACTTTGAGGAATGACGTGTTGCAGCACATGACAGGCACATGCATGTGTTGTCATCCATCTTTCTTGCTTGATCATGATCCCAAGTCGTGCGACTGGTGTGACATCGAGGCGAGCAAATGGGAGCTGATTGCGAATGTAGCAGCACTTCATGGTAAATTAGAGTGTCTCGTCAATGCATGGCATCATGGACAATGTTTCATCAATTCATACCGTGTCGCCCTTCATGCAGCTGCACGTGGGCAAATGGCTTGTCTTTCATTCTTGTTTGATCAGTGCGGAGCAGCCCATGCTATGCATATTCATGAACATGAACATGTGGAGAAGGATCTGCTTATGGGGCTGAGCAATGTTGCAGCATTGGGGGGAAATGTTGAATGTCTCATCCTGGTACATAGAGAAGGACCCCCTATGCATCCTTCTCTGTCAACCTGGGCTTTACACATTTGTGCCAATTGCGATTGCACATGCAAGGGTGGACATGCTGCATGCTCACTGTATGCATCCACATCATGCACATTACCTTACGTCCTGGGGTAGAAATCGAACCCTGTCTGATGAGAATGATACCATGTTTATTTTTCACAAGTAATGGGCGTTCCTGCCTCCCGGCCGATTTTGACTGGTTGCAAAACATGGTATGGAGCGGATTTGTGATTCCTTGGTGCTGATGTCTCAAGCTAGCTAGTCGTTCAGGAGGCTCTAAATCCTGATTAGAAATTTAAAAAAATCGGCCGGGAGGCAGGAACGCCCATTAAGTATAAAAACTCAAGACTATGTCTAGTATATTGCTTTGCGCACCCTATCTCTTCTGTGTAAAACAGAAACAATGGATAACTTCAAGAAGTTGGATACAAGCATGTATGCGTGTTTCACAGTTTCAGGCAGTACGTGGAATGGCAAAAATTTTATTTTACATGGAACGGTGGTATTCGATAATGAGGATGACGCCAAGAAATGTTTAAAAATACTCGACCTGTACAAAGAGACATTCTACTTCAGGCGTACATCGAACGTGATGAATAAGACTATGTTCACGTTTGACGGCACGACAATCCACCTATTATCTGGTGCCAAAATTGAGTACGACCAGAATGCTGCTCGATTGAAGAAGATTGTAGAGATAGAAAAGACGTACACGGCAAACACGTGGGAATACATGGATCCAATATTGATTATGGACGATTACGTAAGGCTATTCGGGTATCTTCCGCTCAGGAAAAGGGCATTCTGGAGCTGCTTGCTGTTATGTTTTTCGTGCAGTTGTATATTCTGTATCGATCCATGCTATTACGAAGCTAAATCTCCTCGCACGTAGGTGAGCTCATGCACCCCCCAACTTTTTTCCATTTCCAAGCCTGCTTGATACACACGGATTTCGTTTGAGTACATGCGGTTGCGTAAGACCCTGCCTCAACAATCACCGGCACATCCCTTTCGGGGAATATCGCATCGCTTCGATATTGCGTCCCATGCTTTGGTAGCCTTGCCATATTTCACGCCTTCATTCTCGCGTTCCTTCTCTCGCTCAACAACGGCAAAGCTGGGGGGGTCTGGCGGCACGTCCTCGGTGCCGCAATCAAGGCTGTCGACGCCACCTGTCCCCACGTACTGGAATACGACATTGGTTGTCATGTGCGCCATGACCGCTGTCGAGCTGCTCATATGCTATCCCAAGGCGCGCGTTTACACCACTTCCACGAGACGATGAGTGACGATGATCCGCCACCGTGTGTCATGAATGGATGGACGGACGGACGGACGGTGTGGATGCGACAGTTTTCCACCGTTTTGCGTGTGATGATTGATTGATGCCACACTTGGTTTCTGCAGCTCAAATCCCCTACCCCACTCCGTGGGGCCCGCGATTCCCCTATCGATATACGAGATCTATTGTCTAGCAGGGCTCTGCTTGACATGTGATCACCGTTTGCGATTACTTTACCGGGTTTTCCGTCATCTGTGAGTGATATCTTACAGTATCGAGGTATTGACACAGGTGCCGCCGTGATGCGAGAGGTCGGTCGCCATGTGACTCGCACTCAATTCTTTGACAGGACCACCGCATCTTCTTGTGTACCTGGTTCCTGACGCAACCCTTTTCATGTCAGTACTCCACCAATTAGGGATATCTGTCACTGCCCCACACTCTGCCAGTTTAATGGCAAAACTTGAAGCCCACTTCCCGAGCAGGAACGCCTTTTTCAAAACACACATGTACTGCCATGGTGTGTAGTACGGATGTGAGCTATCGTCACATTTGTGACAGGGTGTATTCAGCTCCTTTGCATCAGTTCGGTCTAGCAAGTTGTCGAGAGCTTTCATGGAATCGGTCATCCCCCACCATGCATCTGAATGTTGAACCAGGATCCCCTTTTGTTCCGACTCTTTGTATGCCCTCACCAGTGCATCTTCCACGCACCTGATTCCAATACCCATGTTGCTGTAGATAAGTCCATCAAGCGTGTGCTCTTGTGATGCGTCGCCACTTGCTATGTTCTTCAAATAGTTCTTGATTTCGCTTAGCTGTAATAAAGCCATTTTTCCTCACCATATACTATTTTCCACCTGAAGGAAACGTAGTGTGGCAAGTGCCCAAGTTGAGCCTTACGACCCGACTGCGACAACCCAAGAAGAAATCCAGCCTAAATCCTAATGGCATGTGGCATCAGAGCAGAGCAGTTCAGAGTGGGCAAGATCAACCAACAAGCGGGGCAGGGTGTGGGGAGATATGTACACTTTTCACTACTTTTTTTCGCTGTTTGCATGTGGAGTCTGATTGAACTCAGTCCGGGCTGGCCGCGGCGACGTGCTCTTCGACGAACATAGCCACGGCGTCGTTCGCGTTCAAGTACATCGCACTGGTCTTCTTTAACGAATCGGGCATATCGAACTTGTACTCGTATGCAAACGCAGCGTGTACATCCATCTGGCGGAACGGGGGGAACGTTACATCCATCTGGGGGAACGGGGGGAACGTTACATACTCAGCAAAACAATGCCGATACGGATCAAAGTTGTTTACACTCGTTTTTATTAAAACAATAGTTGTTTAGTTGCTAATCTGTCAACGGTAGACTCGGTACCTCCAGTGTTTTTCCAAAGTTCCACCTTCAGTTAATCAAGTTACGTGAGTTAATTAAGTTAACTAAGTTATTCAATTTCCTGGCTGCGGATATCTTGACTGAAGACGCGTCCACCGCGATCCACAGCTGTCACGATCATACGACGAATTGTCACAGTCCATATGTAGATACCGGCTACATTTACTAAGGATGACCCGTTGAACAATTTTACACATCATTCCATCCATTTTTCAAGTACGTCAACGAAGTGAGTCCTTCCAGCGGTGATATGTCGTCCACGTCGGTGTTAGAACTGTCCAGGTGAACCAACGAAGTGAGTCCTTCCAGCGGTGATATGTCGTCCACGTCGGTGTTCGAAATGTCGAGGTGAACCAACGAAGTGAGTCCTGCCAGCGGTGATATGTCGTCCACGTCGGTGTTCGAAATGTCCAGGTGCACCAATGAAGTGAGTCCTTCCAGTGGTGATATGTCGTCCACGTCGGTGCCCTTCATGTTCAGGTGAATCAACGAAGTGAGTCCTGCCAGCGGCGATATGTCGAGCACCTTGCTCCGGCGACAAAACGAAATGAAGCCGGACATCGGTACTCGGTCTTCGACCACACATGTGTACGCCATGTTCAGATGAACCAACGAAGTGAGGCCGGACAGTAGTGATATAGAGGGTACACGTGTGTGCTCCATGTTCAGGTGAAGCAACGCAGTGATACCGGACACCGGTGAGATGTCTTCGAGCTTGTATTTGATATGCGAAATGTCGAGGTGAATCAACGAAGTGAGTCCGGACAGAGATGATAGGTATTCCACGTCGGTGCCCTCCATGTTGAGGTGAATCAACGAAGTGAGTCCTGCCAGCGGTGATAATATGTGTTCGCCCACCCATGTGTACGCCATGTTCAGATGAACCAACGCGGTGAGTCCGGACAGCTTTGATATGTCTTCTAGTTTGTTTCCGATATGCGAAATGTTGAGGTGAACCAACGCATTGAGTCCTGAAATCGCTGATAGGTGTTCGTCCACGTACGTGAGGTGCGAAATATCTAGGTGAATCAACGAAGTGAGACCTGACAGCGGTGATATGTCTTTGAGTTTTGCTTGTATTAGCGAAATGTCTAGGTGAATCAACGAAGTGAGGGCGGCCAGTGGTGATATGTCGGTCACAAGTGTGTGCGCCATGTTCAAGTGAATCAACGAAGTGAGTCCGTACAGAGCTTGTATGTTGTACAGAGGTGTGTGCGACATGTTCAGATGCGTCAACAAAGTGAGTCCGGACAGAGGTGATAATAGGTCTTCGTCCACGTAGGTGTGCGACATGTTCAGGTGCGTCAATGAAGTGAGTCCGTACAGTGGCGATATGTCGGTCACGTAGGTGTTCGATATGTCCAGGTGAACCAACGCAGTGAGGCCGGACAGCGGCGATATGTCTTGGATCTTGTCTTCGATAGCCGACATTGATTGGTAGGGTACGTATTCCCCACGATTGACACCTATTTTCAACTCTTTGAGCCTGCAAGTGCGTGATAATGCGTATTCCAAACTTGTATAATGTCTTAGGTGGATCCTTGTGACACACCGGGGTGTGACGCATCTCCACTTTTCGCAAACGAGAGGCACTTGTTTGAGGTGGGATTCGTTCGAAATCGCATTGGCTAGAATGATCTCCAATACATCTTCATTGATTTCGTCAAAGGAACTCATTCGTTTGTGAAGTGTGCTGTGCTGATGGTTGTTTATACTGAAGAATGGTTGTTTACACTTCATTCGAGGACGATGATCCGCCACCGCATCCGTGTGTCATGAATGGACGGACGGTGTGGATGCGACAGTTTCCCGCCGTTTGCGTGTGTCCTCCTATACATTCGACAGTGTTCCGCATCTTGTGTCCTCCGATACATTGGACAGTGTTCCGCCGTTTGCGTGAGTACTCCGATGACTTGACGCAGGCGTTCCGAATGAATCCGGTATTTGAGTATTTTCCCTTAGAAGTCTGATGCTTGATGTGAACTGTGAACTGTGGGCTCCCCTCCGGTCGCCCACCCGCTCGGTTCCTCGCGGACTCCTTTGTGGGGGCTCCCCTCCGGTCGCCCCCGGTCGCTCCGCTGGGGGGAAGAGGTGAAAGGGGCTCCGCCGCTTGTCCTGAGGAGACAAGACCAGGTCTCAAGCTGACATAATGATATTAATAATCCGCTTCACTCCAGTTGTACCGTACTCTAGAAAGCGGTTTCATTTTAGTATTCCGTCGAGTGTACCATACATCTTAAGGTCAAATATCATCATCGACTTCCTCATCGATTCCACAAACCCTGGTGGGAACAATGCCGATGGCATGATTGCGTCTTTCTTCTGCAATTTCTGACGCGAACTCCGGTGATACTGGACAGAGCTGACTCACATCTAATGGATCGCGAGTGAATGGATCGGTGGCACTTGCACGCACCCATCTTTCTATTCAACAACGGCCATACAGATGACCTGCGGGTGAGACGGCTGGCTGATCTGGCCACTGGTGCGATATGGAACATCGGAACTTGAACGGGACATCAGGTTCAACATGATCTACTGCGTGGATGAGAACTATACGGTTGTATGCCCGCATCAGTACATTGTCCCAGTGTACAATCCTGGTTGTATCAGATGCAAGGGTTCGTGCTGCAGCGATCAGCCTATGAATCAAACTGTCATCATCCAGATCTAGGGCCCACACATCCGACAGAGATTGTATATCCGCTTGCTCCAGCAATTCAGCAGTCCACCCATTGCCGACGATTGCCAACTCCCGCAGAGCACTGCTTCCAAGCATTCTTTGGAATATAGCAGAGCTATGCCTTTAAGACCTGGGAGCAATGGAATGTCTGAGCTTTCAGCAGTGTATAAATACAACGAAGTCCATGTCTGTGTAATCAGAGACACAATTTGGGTAGATCACACCGTTCCATGGCATCTCATGTTGTCATGCAACATTATGCCATCCCATATGCAAACCACACCATCTCATGCAGACCTTTCATGAGAGAGAAAGGACATGTCATGCACATGTCCAATTTAGCCCATGCCATCTCATGCAACCCATCCCGACATGTCATCCACTATGCGGTTTCTTTGGAGGATCAGGGATCATAGTGGATGTGGATCACGTTTGCCATTACCGGATAGATACATCCGCTTCTTGGCAATGTTGATTGCATTATGTGCTCTTTTTTCTAGCGGTGTCGGGATTGGTTCAGAACGCAACATCTTTTACTGGATGGGCAATATTAGGTTTGGAGGGGCTTAGGCTTCTCGTCCATATTGTTGGTACAAGGCAGCGAGCCGTCTCATATGGGTCAGCGTCTGAGTGTCATTACATCGCACGGTCCGCCCGCAACCTCGTGCCTCCAACCAAGCCAAGGTTTCGGGATGGCCGCAAGCAAACGCCCAGTCGGCTGCAGCTATACTACACGTGACCCCCTGTTGGCACAGCCACTTTAGCATTGCAATGTCGCCGCGGCCCGCAGCGACCATGGTCGCCACCGCGCTGCACCGAGAGGCGGTGTGGTGGTAGAGCCACTTGAGCACTCCGTCGTGCCCTCTGCATGCCGCCCAATCTGCTGCCAAGTCGGTGCACCCCCCGGCCTTGTTTGTGTGAAGCCAGGTCAGTATGGGTAGGTGTCCGTTGCGAGCGGCAAGGTCCATGGCGAACGGCGTGCACTGCTCGGACGTGTGGCTCAACAACCACTGGAGCAGTTCGACGTGGCCGTTCTGAGCTGCCCAATCGGGCGTGGTGGTGTTGTGGCTGTGCAGGTGGCTCGGGATGTGCTCTTGGTGATGTTTCAACGTTTGCAGCACACTGTAAGCGCTCCGACGAGTAATCTCAACCACGTCAAACACACAGGACGTGAACACGTTGCGCATGTAGTATTCTCTCATCTCGTTTGAGGTCAACGACAAGGTGTACAACTCCAACGCGGTCAAGGGACCGAGGGCATTGTCCATAATCACGTGCCATGCGTCGTCATCCAAACCCATTACAAACATAACGGAAAATTAAATCAAGTGAACGCACGAGGTGGTTTGTTGGTCATGATTGTTGCTCGTTCTCCTGCTACTTCAGCTGTTGTGCCAACACATCTACTGCCCCGGCGGCTGCTGCTGCTTCCGCTCCTCCTCCTCCTCCTGCTGCAGCACCCACAGGATGGCTGAGATCACATTCGGGTATCTACCGCTGACGATCTCGCTTCTTCCAAGCTTGATGTGAACTGTGGGCTCCCCTCCGGTCGCCCACCCGCTCGGTTCCTCGCGGACCCTTTGTGGGGGCTCCCCTCCGGTCGCCCCCAGTCGCTCCGCTGTGGGGAGGTGAAAGGGGCTCCGCCGCTTGTGTTAATGTGAGACGGTTCTCATCCAAGTGTTGTTTGTTATCTTTGCCTCGACTCGACACAGGTTCCGCCGTGATGCGAGAGGTCGCTCTGGGAGTCTGGGAGTGGGAGTGGGAGTGGGGGGTGGGGGCATATCCTAGAGACAGACAGTCTCTGTATTGACAATATCGGTTACAAAATATGGTTGACTTGGTCAACTTTTCATAATCCTTAAAAAAAGTACAATGTAATCATCAACTGTCCCTATGAGCTTCCATGCCGCACTTGATCACCATCTGCCTGCATTCGCAGCAGCTTTGGTAGCTCTGCATGGTCTAGCTTAGCTAATCTAGGGGATCCCCTTCACTGTAGGCTCATTCCTGTTGGTGACATCATCATTCCTGTTGGTGACATCATCATCATTCCTGTTGGTCCTGATTGTCTCCCCGACGATTCCCCTTCCACAATTCTTGCATCGGCCATCAAAGCCGAAATTCCTCCGAGCTTTACAAACATCGCAATACGCATTCGGCATTTCCCTGCATGGGGGGGAGGGAGACGCATTGGTTTAGTTCCCTGCGCCTATCATGGAAACTTGCTAGCATCCATCCCAATGCATGCGACATCTGGAACTCACTCCAGATCCAGATCCAGATCGAATGGTCACCTGTTTGGCTTCTGGCGACAGACAGACAGCAAGCGTACGATTGATTATCCTGGAATCGAGCGATTGACGGCGCAAATCTCTTTCATTTCCATTATGCATCGAGTTTTATAAACGACGAAACCCGGGTTTCGGGTTTAGGGAAGCCGCAGGTGCCGCCGTCCTTGATGAGATGATGGAGGTCGCCCTGTGACTCGACAGAGGTGCCGCCGTGATGCGAGAGGTCGCTCTGTGATGTGACTTGACAGAGGTGCCGCCGTGATGCGAGAGGTCGCCATGTGATGTGACTCGACTCGACTCGACTCGACATGTGCCGCCGCCTGATGCGAGAGGTCGCCATGTGATGTGACTCGACTCGACTCGACTCGACAGGTGCCGCCATGATGCGAGAGGTCGCTCGCTCTGTGACTCGACTCGACAGGTGCCGCCGTGATGCGAGAGGTCGCTCGCTCTGTGACTCGACTCGACAGGTGCCGCCATGATGCGAGAGGTCGCTCGCTCTGTGACTCGACTCGACAGGTGCCGCCGTGATGCGAGAGGTCGCTTTGTGACTCGACACGACAGGTGCCGCCATGATGCGAGAGCACGACAGGTGCCGCCGTGATGCGAGATGTCGCCATGTGACTCTGTGACTCGACACACGTGCCAACGTGATGCGAGATGTCGCCATGTGACTCGACTCGACTCGACTCGACACATATGCCGCCGTCCTTGATGAGAGTGGTCGCCGTTCCTCTAAAAACGAGTGTAAACGTAGTGAGTGGCCTAAGCCCCCTCAACCAAATCCTGTGTAGTGCTGGCGGCGGTACAATCGATCGCCGGACATGATAAAAGACCCGACGATCCCTGTAACTGCATAATTTCCTTTTGTTTTGTTCTCCTCTCTCTTCCTTCGAACACGACCGACCGACATCTTCCTCCTTTCCATGAGCAGCATCATTCATCGAGCCTCGAGTGAAGTGTGTGGCTCACGCCCGACAGCATCGATGGGGATTGCCAAAACCCCGATGTCTGATAACACACTCGAGGTTGGCTAACCTCTCGGATCGATGAGAGTGCTGTCAAGGTAGCCGCCACCGCTTGCGAAGACGAGCAGTTCCTCTGTCAAAAGAGGAATCGTCAGACTCTCTCCTTCCAAGCTGTGAAAGTCTCCTGGGCACTCTGTACGATCCTTGAGGGTTCCTTGAAGCCGTCTTAGTCCTTTCCTTTGCTTCCATCCTTATTTTCTGAACAAATCTAGATAATCCATAAGCATCATTATCATCGAGCCTGGAGACAGATGGACGAGACAATGAGGATCCGTGGTGTCTTTTGGAGACGAGGACGAGGACATGTTTCCGCTGTTTGCATGTGGAGTCTGATTGATGGACGATGACAGTGTTCATCCCTTTGCGTGTGTTCGTACGTACGTGCATGCGTTTGCTTGCATTCATTCATTCATTCGATTCTTTACACCAACTTGTATCCTTTGAAAACCCCTCGCGAATTTTCGTTTCCGCGGCTTTTGACGCGGCTTTGCTCTAGACACCTGACGCTTAGATGACGTTCCAGGTCCGTCTTGATCGTGCTGAGTTTCCCGTTGAAATATTCGCATGTCTTGAAGCGTTCTTTGGCCTCCTTCAGCAGAAATGCGCTGTCCGGGCTGGCAGCGACGTGCTCTTCGACGAACATAGCCACGGCGTCGTTCGCGTTCAAGTACATCGCACTGGTCTTCTTTAACGAATCGGGCATATCGAACTTGTACGCGTATGCAAACGCGTGTAGAAGGGTGCGTAGGAACTCCATGCGCATCGCGCCGTCGTCTGCCTTGAATGACTCTACAAGCCTTGCGTCTCGTGGGAAGAGGAATTTGGCGGCGTCCGCATCATCCGCGTCCACAAACCGACTGATGTAGTCGCCCAATGCTATCTCCATGACTTCGAAGAACTTGGTCTTCTTCCCGTTAGAGGCGGACGCGTTGGCGCCGGCGTGTATGTGAAAGAGCTCTTGTCCGCTGTCTCAGTACAGCTGTCTAGCAAATGTGTGGATGAGTTGGTATATATCGGGGTGCATCGTGTCCCAGTATTTCCGCACGCGGTCTGCTGATTCCGCGCACACTGCGACATTGTAATCGAATCCCACGGACATGGAGACCATGTCCTCCGGATGCCCTTGACGGAAGACGCCGTTTTTGAGGTCCCACACGCCGTTGTTGAACCCTAAGAGGTTTGGGTCGGCGTCGAGTTTCTTCATGAAGTCCGGGTCGCAAAAGTACTCGAGCATCTCTTTCAGGACGTTGTTCTTGAAGGTCGTGTTCTGGAGGCGCTCGGTGATGTTCGCTAGCCGTTCGGCGGTCTCGTTCTTTGTGCTCATATTTAGCAGGTTGCTCTGCATGTCGTAAGCTCTCTCCTTGTGCAGAGCGGTCATGAAGTGATCTCGAACAACGGTGGACAGCTCGTGCTTGACTTGGAACTTGGCGACCGTCTTCCATCGCCCGTCGAATACGTACCATAATAGCTTTCCGTTCGTGCTCCTCGCGGCAGCAATGCGGTTTCCAAGTATTCGTTTCGCAATGCGCGCGATCTCGTTATGGCTCCCGTTGCACGCGCGGACGTCGTCCTCCTCCTCAATGTGTAGGAACATGACCGAACAATAATAAAATGTATGTATGTATCTGTCTTCTGCGTTGTTTACACCACTTCCACGAGACGATGAGTGACGATGATCCGCCACCGTGTGTCATGAATGGACGGACGGACGGTGTGGATGCGACAGTTTTCCACAGTTTTGCGTGTGATGATTGATTGATGCCTTGACATGACACACTCGGTTTCTGCATCTCAATTCCCCTACCCCACTCCGCGATTACCCTATCGATATACTTCTCGTCACTCCTTGTCATATGTGTGACATGGTGGATGTCGCATGGACCTGAAGATCTGAAGATCTCCAAATTTCGTAAAACGCTCGATTATCACGATATAAAGCTCGCGACAAGCATATTGGTTGAGTCAAGCCTTCCCTTCCCTTGTGTATCATCCATCCATGGCGCACCACACCCAGCACGTCGTGTACGCCCTCGTCGAGCGAGAGTTCCTGGGCAAGTTCCCGTTGGTCGTCAAGGTCGGCCGGACCAGCCAGCCGTTCTGCAAGAGGCTCTCGCAGTACCCCAATGGATCCCAGCTCATTTTTGCCATCCATGTTCGAGATGCACAAGCGTGCGTGGATGCAGAGGCGGAACTGCTCTGGTACATGCGCGGTGGTTACGATTCCAGAATCCAGTCACGAAGAGATGTGGGTGCCGAGTACTTTGAGGTGGGCGAAGCCACCGTTTACAATGGTATGTTAGCGGTCGTTTTGAAGTACGCCTGGTATGGCGGCGACGACTGCGGTGGCAAACAGGAGGAGTGTGACACTCCACGTGATGACTCCGTTGAATCTGAGGGATCCGTGGAATCCGCCGTTGAATCTGAGGAGACGGACCAGGAGCGTATGGATCGTGAGATGTACGTCTCACGTGTGGTGACTGTGATTTTCGACAACGTCGTTCAGGCTAACATCGAGTGTTACGATACGGTGCACGACTTTGTCGAGGCCAATGCAACAGAGCTGTCTGGTGCGGTGTTGGATCAGGGCGCATTTGTCGCTCGGGTACTGTCGAAGCTACCCAGGTCGAGCTTCACCGCCAAGAAAGTGGTATCATCGCTCAAGGATCTGGGCATCCAACCCATCCATTACATTTTCGACGGCCTGCTGCTTCCCCGTCGTGCCCTGCGGTTCCCCGACTTCACTCGCCACAAGAATATCCTCCGCTTTCTGGATGAGCGGTGCATTGCCACCACCCCCGGCGATCTGCGACCGCATATCGCCACGACCCCGGGCATGTACAACGCTTACGTCACGTTCTGCGAGGAGGAGGGGCTACATGCGACTGTTGCTGACGTTGTCGAGCTGGCGCAGGTCGTCAAGGAGTGCGGTCTGGACACGAGGTACACCCTGCAAAAAGCTACCCCCGAAGACATCCTGCTGATTGAGTCCCAATTCCTCTTGCACCTGATGCAAGAGCAGAGCGTCTCGCATCCCCGTATCGATGATTCTGTGAGCTTCACTGCGGCCACCTTGTTCTCCATGTTCAATGACTGGCTATCCCCGATCCCTGGTTCTCCTAAACATGAAACCACCTTGATCAAGTTTGGTCTCAAGATGTCCAAGCTTGGCTTGAGGGGCGTCTCCAAGCGACGCTGCAACACGGGTGCTGTTTACTCTTTCTGCATTACGGATGTCATCAATGACATGCGTGAGAAGATGTGGCCTGTATGGGATTGAGCTCTGTTATCCATTGCTGCACGCACGCACACACACAGACAGACGGATAAAGCACATGCGGTCGTGAGACTGAGACTGAATGGACGAGGCTGCGAAAGCTGCCGTGGCGTGTGTGTGAGAATGAATGAATGAATGTACGGACACTACTATTCGAAAACCGCCGTGGCCCGTGTGATAATGAATCATTCATCCATTATGGACGAACGGGGACAGTTTTTTAGCTATTGTGTTCTGTCACATCAATCCCTATTTTAAACGTGTTCACATGAACACCTCTGAAAAGACTCTCCATCTCTGTAACAACAATTATTTCAACAACAAATAAATACTGAAGAATGCCTGAGAATGTCTCACATCAATCAATCCCTATTTTAAACGTGTTCACATGAACACCTCTGAAAAGAAGACTCTCCATCTTGGGAACAACAATTATTTCAACAAAAAATAAGAATCATCAATCAATCAATCCCTATTTTAAACGTGTTCACATGATCACCTCTGAAAAGGCTCAACAGCTGCTTCAGCCCCATCTTCCGCACATCGCATGGCTCCACTAACGTAGTGGTACAACGTATTACTTTGAGCCCCTGCGGCCCCCCATCTGATCACGTTGCGAGTCAGAAGCTGAATTCCACTGTCCCGCTCCGCGGACCCGCGACCCCCCCCCCTTCAGAATTCCCCATAGTGTTGTCAAGCAGAACCCTGCTTGAGAGACGTCTGTCTTCAGAGTCTTCTTGAGAAACCGCCTTGTGTGTGAGAATGAATGAATGAATGAACGGGAACTCATCCGGTGGTAGTGGCAGTCGAGTCGTTGAGGCACTTGGGCATTTTGTGACTATTCAAGGGATGGCCATTCTCCCCGGTGATTTGTGAAAAAAACGACTTGAGACTAACCACGAGTGTAACCAGGTCAGATCCGACACGTGTTTCTGCGAGTCCGCAGCTGAATTCCCCTGCCCACTCCGCGGGGGGCTCGATCCCCCTATCGATATACGAGAGTGCTTGTCTAGCAGACCCATGCTTGACATGTGATCACCGGTTGCGATTACTTTACCGTGTTTTCCGTCATCTGTGAGTATCTTAGAGAGTATCGACTTCTTTGCGATGCGAGCGATCGTCCCCCGTAAGTCGACATCGTTCCGCCGACTGATGCGAGAGGTCGCCATGTGATGTGACTCGACTCGACTCGACACAGGTGCCGCCGTGATGCGAGAGGTCGCTCTGGGAGTCTGGGAGTGGGAGTGTGGGGGGGTGGGGGGGCCTATCCTGAAGACACAGAGTCACAAGACACACAGTGTATTGACAATATCGGTTACAAAAGATGGTTGACTTGGTCAACTTTTCATAATCATTAAAGTACAATGTAATCATCAACTGTCCCTACATATGAGCTTCGATGCCGCACATGATCACCATCTGCCTGCATTCGCAGCAGCTTTGGTAGCTCTGCATGGTCTAGCTTAGCTAATCTAGGGGATCCCCTTCACTGTAGGCTCATTCCTGTTGGTGACATCATCATCATTCCTGTTGGTGACATCATCATCATTCCTGTTGGTCCTGATTGTCTCCCCAACGATGCCCCTTCCACAATTCTTGCAGCGGCCATCAAAGCCGAAATTCCTCCGAGCTTTACAAACATCGCAATACGCATTCGGCATTTCCCTGCATGGGGGGAGACGCATTGGTTTAGTTCCCTGCGCCTATCATGGAAACTTGCTAGCACCCCAATGCAGGCGACATCTGCAACTCACTCCAGATCTAATGGTCACCTGTTTGGCTTCTGGCGACAGACAGACAGCAAGCGTACGATTGATTATCCTGGAAGCGAGCGATTGACGGCGCAAAGCTCTTTCATTTCCATTATGCATCGAGTTTTATAAACGACGAAACCCGGGTTTCGGGTTTAGGGAAGCCGCCGCCGTGTGGCACGTGGAGAAGCCGCAGGTGCCGCCTGATGCGAGAGGTCGCTCTGTGACGTGACTCGACAGAGGTGCCGCCGTGATGCGAGAGGTCGCCATGTGATGTGACTCGACTCGACTCGACTCGACACAGGGTCCTGCCGCCTGATGCGAGAGGTCGCCATGTGATGTGATGTGACTCGACTCGACTCGACACAGGTTCCGCCGTCATGTAATGCGAGAGGTCGGTCGCCATGTGATGTGACTCGACTCGACAGTTTCCGCCGTGATGCGAGAGGTCGCCATGTGATGTGATGTGATGTGACTCGACTCGACTCGACAGATGCCGCCGCCTGATGCGAGAGGTCGGTCGCCATGTGATGTGACTCGACTCGACTCGACTCGACTCGACAGATGCCGCCGTCCTTGATGAGAGTGGTCGGTCTCCGTTCCTCGAAACACGAGTGTAAACGTTGTTGTGGCCTAAGCCCCCCCTCACCCGAATCCTGTGTAGTGCTGGCGGCGGTACGTACAATCAATCGATCGCCGGACATGATAAAAGGCCCGACGATCCCCGAAACTGCATAATTTCCTTTTGTTTTGTTCTCTCTTCCTTCGCACACGACCGACCGACATCCATCTTCCTCCTTTCCATAAGCAGCATCATTCATCGAGCCTCGAGTGAAGTGTGTGGCTCACGCCCGACAGACATCATCATCATCATCATTGATGGGGATTGCCCAGACCCCGATGTCTGATCGCACACTCGAGGTTGGCTTACCTCTCGAATCGATGAGAGTGCTGTCTAGGTAACCGCCACCGCTTGCGAAGACGAGCAGTTCCTCTGTCAAAAGAGGAATCGTCAGACTCTCTCCTTCCAATCTGTGAAAGTCTCCTGGGCACTCTGTACGATCCTTGAGGGTTCCTTGAAGCCGCCTTAGTCCTTATTTTCTGAACAAATCTAGATAATCCATACGCATCATTGATGGGGATTTCCCATTATACCCCGATCGATGTCTGATTACACACTCGAGGTTTGGCGAGACAATGAGGATGCGCAAGCCTCCGTGGTGTCTTGATTGATTGATGGACATTCATTGGCTTACAGTGTTCCTCCTCTCTTAGCGCGTGTACTCATATGTTTTTCGATCGTCGTCGGCAGTGTTGTGTTCCTCCGTTTGCGAATTTGTGTGTTGCTCGCATTGATTCATTAATGCATGCGGTCGATGGATGCAAAAGCCGCCGCTATGCGTGTGTGTGCATCATCTTATTCCTCTTCACTTGCGTGAGTCGTGAGTGCACCACCATTATCACCATCATCATGTCGTAGCCGCAATCCCATATATCCATGTTGTGTCCCCTCCCTTCCGATTCGAATCGCCTTTTTCTGAAACCCCTTCATCTTCATCTGCCCGATGAACCATGGTTTTTTTGATTGATTCTCGCCACTTACCTCGCAATACATATCGAACAATGCAACACATGACTCCCTGAATGTTTTCCCAAACTCGCAGTTGTCGGTGAGGAATGCTTGCACAGTATCCTGCTCAGCCAGGTACTTTCTGGTGAACTCTGACACCTTCGTTGGCGCCATGGCCTTCAGGCTCTCCGTCCCACCATACCACGCCACCGCGCCCTCGACCAGCCAGGCAAACAGAGCCGACTGGCCCTCTGGCGACTTCAGTTTCTCCTTCATGGTTTGGTCGCATTGCCGCAGCGTCGCGGTTTCGCTCTCCCCAGGGATGAGGTCCCTGAATGTCACTGGGAAGTGAACGGCACAAATTCTTTCGACCATTGCCACGATTACCTCGGACATCTCTGGCATGTGATTTGTTACTAAAATTGCGAGATGTTTTGGCATGACCGTCACCGGGTTCTTGTAAATCGCCTTGACCGGGAAACCGTCTCCTCCTGTCAGCAGTTGGACTTCGTTGGTCTTCAGCTTCTCACCAGGCTTGAGCTCGTTGAAGACCGCGATTCTCGCTCCTATCAGCTTTGCCCGCTCTGCGTCGATGTTGCTGCACACCCTTGAGTCACTTATGACCGCACAGTTCATCTCCTTGTAGTATTCCCCTAGCAGCTGTTGCAGCGCCTGCGTCAACAGCCCCTTTCCGTTCCTCCCGCTTCCTGTCCATACAGGAAAGATTTCTTCTCTCACTTCGCCGGTGATTCCGTACCCAAGAAGACGTTGAAGAAAAGATGCCATGTCCTCGTCCCCGCCCATGATCTTCTCTACGATCCTGTGCATCCACTCTGCGCGTGCGGCATTGGTCATCGCATGGTTGTTGTTGTCATTCTCGTACTCCACATCCAGTTCGTTGTGAACCATGTCCTCTGCCACCCTCTGTCTCTTCTGACCTGTCCTTAGGTCCACGACGCTCCCCCCCTTGACCCCGATCAAGTGCCTATTTCCGTCCAGTCGTTGCTCGAACGTCTCGTCAATGAGAAGTGGCCCTGCGAAGTCCATTGTGTTCTTCACTCCACGTGAAGACTGTATGTACCGGATCAGCCTTGCAACTTCTTTTTTATTCGCATCCAGATCTTCTTTACTCCTGGATTCTTCTTCTTTTCCCACCACCACTCCGATGCACAACTGTGCGGCCTGTGACGATATCCATAAATCGACGTCCCTGAGCATCCCTTCTAAGACCTTGCTCGCCACGGTCTTGACCCACCCATCCTCCACACTGACCCACCTGCACGTGTCCTCATCGAATATGTAGTAGTCGCTGCATCTCTTCCCTGTCTTGTTCAACGTCCCTTTCATAAGATAGTGCATAATCTCCCCCAATCCTCTGTCTCCCTTGTCCCACATGTCCCTTACTATTTTTGGAATCGAAGATGCTCTGTACATAGCGTACCCGCGCGGGTCGTCCTCGCAGGCCCACTTGGCCACCGACTTCATTGTCATCTTCGGCCCATCATAGTCGGGCCTTCCCACCGTCTCCCATAGTTTCTCTGCGTCGTCCTCATCGTATCTTGGGGACAACTTGGACATTTGTTTCCATAACGCCTTGTACGACTCGCCGTACTCGTTCTTCAATGCCGTCGCCACTCCTCGCCATGTGTCTCTGGAATCCCACCTGCTTTTTCCTAGGAGCAGTAGCAGCTTCTCTACATGCGTGCTCTCCATGAAGCTTGTCGGCATCATTATCCCCTCCGTTGTTGAGTATCCCGCCGCTCCCTTCCTCTTACTCGTCCTTTTATTCTTCTTCTTCGCCACCCTCTCCATCAACGCCTTTGGAATGTACGGTATCGACTCTAGCTCCCACGGAGCCCTTCCCTCCTTCCATACCTTCCCCTCAGTGGGCGCAACAGACAGCAGCCCCCTGGTCCCTGTCCGGCACAGGCTCTTCATATCAACCTTCCTTGCATCATCGACTTGTCGTGCACCGTCAAAGTACCCCTCCTCGTCTGCCCATGTTGGGCGCAAGAACATGTAGTGGCGTCCCTTCCTAGTCTCTTGGATGGCGCACCTCTGCATGGCCTCACCCACCTCACCATCTTCATCTTCCATCCTCTCCAACCATTGCACTGTCTCTGCGTCGTCCGCGTCGATCACAACCAATCCATCCAACAACATTCCCCATGCCTTGTGTGTTGGGTTGTTGTTCGCGTACGCGTCCGCTTCGGCCCATCCCCACTTCGCTTTTCCTAAATGCTTGTGTTTAGGCGCCTTCAAATCAGTCATGGGCATCAATACTGTTCTTCCCACACTCACATCAGATCTCTTCAGCCACGCGCTGAGCTTCTGCAACTCTTCGTAGGATGACATGTCGTTGTGTTGATTTTAGATGTGTTGATGTATGCATTCATACAGGTAGTCCTTTAAGCACCCTCCGATGACGAATGTTATTTCGATTTAACGTGCGTCACATCCAATCCACCAAGGAGACACCAACACCTCTAGACGACGTCCACCATCATCGAATCACATCCAATCTGTTTTGTTTTTGTTTTGTTTCACTTGTTTCACCCAAACCAAAACTATTCTTATTTTCTTCTCCTATAGATACTTTTCTTTTTGATGAAACAAGTGAAACAAAAATTATCTAGTAATATATAAATAGACATCGATTTCTACCAATCGTTTTTCTCGAGCAGGCGTCTGCTTGAAACATTTCATCATCATACCACCGTTTTCTATTGAGTCAATTAGCATTGTGATTCCACTCCCTTCATAAAAAACCACAGAGTTGTCAATAAAGTGTCTGCACCTACCTGTCTGTCCATTATTGTGTTGAGTGAATCCCCATGTTCTGTTATGGTATGTCTGATGGACGAGGCCGTCACATCCAATCCACCAAGGAGACACCAACACCTCTAGACGACGTCCACCGTCATCGAATCACATCCAATCTGTTTTGTTTTTGTTTTGTTTCACTTGTTTCACCCAAACCAAAACTATTCTTATTTTCTTCTCCTATAGATACTTTTCTTTTTGATGAAACAAGTGAAACAAAAATTATATAGTAATATATAAATAGACATCGATTTTTACCAATCGTTTTTCTCGAGCAGGCGTCTGCTTGAAACATTTCATCATCATACCACCGTTTTCTATTGAGTCAATTAGCATTGTGATTCCACTCCCTTCATAAAAAACAACAGAGTTGTCAATAAAGTGTCTGCTTGAGACATCGCCGTCTCTTTAGAGACGGATGTGGAGAAGCTTGAGGGTGAGGCATGAAAAATCTTACTTGACCTCTCTATAAAACTTCTAAACCATAATTTAATCTCACCGCATTTTTCTCGTCCTTATTCCGCTGCCTCCACTTCCTTGAGTTCTCCTCAAGCACCTCCCTGACCTCCTCACTGTACCTTGATACATTCGGGTCGAACTTCATGATCTCACGCATCGCCTTCATGACCATGCCCGCCTCTTCCTGTAATTTACCCCCCAGTATCATCTTCACTCTCTCTTCCATCTCGAAGTATCGCTTCTTTGACAACGTTGAAATCCCCTTGTCTCCATTTTGGTTTGTTGGCGTGACGAACTTCGTCACCTTCCTCGACGAGTTCATTGTGTGCGATCTATCCAGTCTTTTTTGTTCAGTTGTTTGTGTTTACAATTGTAATAACGGTCACTAGCAGTTATGCTCCCTTAAACCTTCAAAATCGTAGAGAAGCTTTTACAAACAAATAAATAACCCAACCAACACTCAATCTCTGTCATGCCATGTCGCGGTGATCGTCTGAAGAAGTCTTGGTCAGCCAGTGGATATGATTCCGTCACTCATCATCCTGTAACACCTCCCTAGATCCGTCCCCCCATCTCAAAACCCTAAATGGATGTCGAGCGGCACGTGTGTCAGCAGCGCACACCGCCCCCCCCCCCGCATCCTTACATGACACACGACGGCTTTCGCATCCCCCCGTCCATAATATTCGCTCACACACATACCATGGCGGCTGTCGCAGACCCCCGTCCGTACATTCATGACACACGTAATCTGTACGGATTTTGCTGTAATCTGTACGGATTTTGCGTTTCTTACACTCGTTTGTTTGAGGCGCACACGAAACCCTTGTCGTCGACTAAATCCGCATGATGACGCGCGTCCCAACTCTCGATCAAGGCGTAATCCAATGTGTTTTCGCGCGCCTCGAAGCTTCACACGAGTCCTCAACTGAATTCCCCTGCCCCACTCCGTGGGTCCCGCGATTCATCTTTCATACTCCCGACATAGTTGTCAAGCAGAAGTCTGCTTGAGACGACACGTGTCCCCATGCGCATCGAACCACTAGTGTAAACAAGTCATATCCGACACGTGTCCCCATGCGCCTCGAAAAATACGAACCCTGGCCACGCCACACCCAGGCCAAGCCACACACACCCCAGCCATGTCAATCTTAACCAAGTACCGAAGTACTCCAATTCTTCTCTCACGAACTCAGTGTGTTCGGGAGTATCCAGCGAAATCCGAAAGCTAATTCCGAGGGTGAACTCAGTGTGTTAGGGAGCATCCAGCGAACTCCGAAAGCTGATTCCGAGGGTGAGTTCAATAGTAGCAGTCATCGAGATCTAGTCATGGTTACTTTCATTGCTGCTAGTATTTGCGAGGCTTGCTAGCTCTATGGCTCCACCTGCGAAAGCATTATCCAGTCATGGTTACTTTCATTGCTGCTAGTATTTGCGAAGTTCGCGTTTGGATTGCGCTGGCTTGCTAGCTCTATGGCTCCACCTGCGAAAGCATTATCCAGTAATTGATTGCGAAGATTGTGCTGGCTGCGAAAGCATGAGCTGACCAAACATCCACCCATGTTCGCAGGCACTGAAGATGGCTATGAAGGAGAAAGGGTCTATCAAGATTCGGCTCCGAACTGAAAGGTGTATGGAGTTCGAGTATGTAGGAAGTTTGCCGTACATAAAGCATGGCAACTTTTGCATCATCGACGATGGTGGCGACAGAGAAGGGGTTCGACTGCGAGATTTGAAGCACTCGTCATCTCCAGATTTTCGTCTCATAATTCTGGAGATGTTTGGTATGATGCCTCTCCCTTTGCTGGTGAATTGCAGGGATTGCCCTGCAAATGCAGTTTTGACAGTCGATCACTCGACTACATTCGGAGCCTGTAACTGTGGTGTATGCCCACTTAGCATGGCGACGGGTGGGGGATGGAGATGGAGATGGAGATATATTGATTGAGAGCTATATTGTAACCAGTTGCATCCGCACATTCTTCTCCTTGTCCCACTCCTTGTCCCGCTCCTTGTCCATGTGACACTCCAGGGAGTGTCTTTTTGAATTTGTATGAGTCGTTCCGGAGGCTCTAAATTCTGAAATTAAAAATTAGCATAGGGTTCGTTCGCCATCCTGTTCGGTTGAATCTGGGTCGGACGACTCCTGCATGTTGGGGAAGGGGATTCCGTATTGTTTGCAAAGATCCTCATTGAGACGCCTGTCATGATCGTTCAGGGAATTCCATTGCTCGATAGTCATGCTTGACAGCTCGTACCTCAGTTGCTTCTCAAGCGCTTCTGCGCGCTCAGTCTCAAGCTCACTCTTCATTCGAGCATTCTCAAGCTCAATCTTCAGTCGAGCATTCTCAAGCTCAATCTCCAATCTATTCACTCGAGCAGCATCTGCCTTCTGTCGAGCGCGCTCAGTCTCAATCTCAATCTCCAGGCTATTCACTCGAGCAGCATCTGCCTTCTTTCGAGCGCGCTCAGTCTTCAGTCGAACTATGTAAATAAGAGCGAAGGTAGCGATGAAGATAAGTAGTAGAGACTTGTCAATCATTGTTTATAAATTCTGATGATTGTTTCTTAAGTAGATATATTCAGACAGTGAGTCAGCAGCTCGATCCCTTTGCACCGCTCCGCGGTGCCCGCGCTCCTCCCTTCAGAAAATCACTAGGGTTGTCAAGCAGAAGTCTGCTTGATATACACCGCTTTCTTTTGAGTACCAGTCGTGTTCATAAAGTATTTGTGCAGGTTGACATCAACACAACTGACATGGATACTACCGGATTTCACAAGCAAACACTCGAGTTTGAAGGCAATGTGACCCCCAACGCGATAATTATTTTTTTTATTTGAATTACTACACAGAATAATCATGTCTTCACAACCTTCCACCGGGCCATTGAAGAACATTTACTACGTTTTTGAATGCCAAAGCACCGGGTGCAGAACTCGGGACTTTTCAAAAGTCATCCTTAATGAAAAAGGCCGGGAATTGGGTGCTAGGCAAAAGATTCACATTTTTCAAGTTTCGTGTAAGTCGAAGAAAGAAGTCTTCGTCGCAGAAGTCATTCGGGACAGGAATTTCCGTGCTTCCCCCTTAATAAAACCAAAAGGGGTGTCCAAGCAGAATTCTGCTTGATACCAGCATCTGAATTCCACTGCTCCGCTACGCGGGGCCCGCGACCCCCCCCCCTTCAGAATTCCCATAGTGTTGTCAAGCAGAAGCCTGCTTGAGACCATACTGTTTTTACAGTGAATGCGGTTGCGTAAGACTCAATGCGGCTTTAATCGACGACAAGAGTTTCGTGTGCGCTTTGAAAAACTAGTGTAAACCACGCAAAAATCCATACAGATTACAGCCATACAAACTCGAGTCTCTCTCTGTCGAACTGCGACTCATTCGATGCGCCGAACGAAAAACCAGAATTCGCCCGTACAGACAGTTTGAGGATAGATCAGAATTAGATTTTGTTAGATGTACATCGGATTTGTGTTAGATACGCGTCGGTATCACACCGTGCTCGACACCCGACGCGGTGAGATGACATTTTAGAAATTTGGGCCAAATTACTGAGGGCTTTACGGTCCTTGGTCCTAACAGTGTTCCCCTTGTGTGCAAGCTGCTCAAGTCCCTTTATGGTTTGAAGCAGGCGCCCAGGGCTTGGAGTCGGGATGTCAAGCGGGTTTTGGTTGCACAGGGCTTTACTATGTGCAAGGCAGAACCTGCTCTGTATTTTAGGAGGGATTCTATTGGTGGGTGGAGCTATGTCCTGACCTATGTTGATGATTTTATCTGTGCTTTTAGTGAGCTGGATAGATATGCTTTGCTGATCAAGGCTATGGAGAAAGCTGGCTGGGAGGTCAAAGAGATGGGTGTACCGGTTCAGTTCCTCTCTTTGGACATGACTGTTACCCTTGACTCTGAAGGCAGGTGTGTTCAGATCAACCTCTCCCAGCACTCCTACATTGTTGATCTGGTGGAGCAGTTTGGTCTTACTGCTGCTGCCCCGCCCAGGTTTGCTGCCCCCATGGCCAAGTCCACCGTTGCTGACCCCCCTGGAGAACCCCTGCCGTCTAATAGCCAGTACCTCTCTCTTGTGGGTGCTTTGCTATACCTGGCTACTTGCACCAGGCCTGATATTTCTTTTGCTGTGAGCTACCTGTCCAGGTTTTCTGCTCACCCTACCGTCCCCCTCTGGGGGGCAGCCAAGCGTTTGCTCTTGTATTTGAGATCACATTCCCACCTGGGCCTCACTTACACCCACAGCCCTGAGTTCTCTTTTACTGTCTTTAGTGACTCATCCTTTGCTGATGATGGGTCTGACAGGAGGTCTCAGACTGGCTTTGCTGTGCTTGCTGGGGGGTGTGTAGTGAACTGGATGAGCAAGAGGCAGCCCACTGTTGCCATTAGCTCTAGTGAAGCTGAGTATCAGGCCCTTTCTCAGACTGCCAGGGAGGTGCAATGGTTGAAGAAGTTGAGGGTGGATCTGGGTCTGCCTTGTGATTTGGTTACCATTCAGGGTGACAACTTAGGGTCTCTGAGTTGGGCCAATGACTGGCAGCTCCTCCCTCGCAGCAAGCACATTGATGTTATTCATCACTACATCAAGGAGCTGGTGGAGGATGGTTCACAGGATGTTGCTTATGTTAACACTAAGGACAACTGTGCTGACCCCTTCACCAAGCCCCTTGATCCTGCTGTGTTATGGAGGTTTGTCCGCATGCTTGGCATGACCGCTTCTCCTTAGGGTCATTTTTTTTTCTGGTTACATCGGTGACTTTGGTTATCAATGTTTGGCATTAGGTTCCTATTCCCGGATCGGGTTTTCTATACCGTTGTTCCCCATCTTTGATATTCGGTTTTTCCTCTCTTTCTCTCTTGGCAAATTTTTGGTTTTTGCCTTGTGTCATTCCTTCCTATCACCCTTTGGGTTCCATTTGAAGTTCTCTCGATTTTTCGGAGTTCTTTGATTTTTTTTTTTTTTAATCTGTTACATATAGTTCTATGTCCCCAGTGCCATAGGTGGAGAAGTAGTATTGTATTTCACCTGTGTCATAGGTGGAGTGTCAGCATGAATTGCGGTGCTCTCACGCGTTTTATGACTTGGTGACTACTTCTGTACTTCCTTAGAACTATCGGCTCTCCCAGTCCTGTGCCAGCTTCCCGTAGTGACAGCTTTCCCTTAGACTGAGTCATCCTTGAGTGACTCAGTGACAGTTTCCTGTCAGCTGCGTCACCGGTCTTGCCTGTAACCTGTTAGGTTCCTGGCTGCCGCCTCCTTTCACCACTGGTGCCCCTTGAAGGGTCTCCTGTGCTTGTAACGCTATTCTCGTCTCCGTGTATAGATTGGCGCGTCTGTTCCGCTGCAACATCTCTGTCCACTCTTCGGAGTGCTTACTAGCTGATAGTATATATGCACCAGTATCTGTGATATACTATCTAGATACTATCTAGATAGTATCTGTTCGGTATCTGAGATAAATATCTGAGATAATAATTTGAAATAAGCAGGTACGTATCTAGATACTCCTCAGATAATCGGTCGGTTCCCTGAGTGCATTGAGCATCAAGCTGTCGTCCAGCACACCCCACTGACAACCATCTTCCCCACCACTGCGCCCCCACCACCCCCTACCCATCTCCCACTCCCGTTGCGAAAGCAACCTCAGCCACCTCTCAACCACCTCCTGACCTATCAAACCCTCCAGATCTCTCCCAAGTTAGCCTCCACCTCCAACTCGCCCCCCCCCCACCACCACCACCAGATTCCGTTTATTCCCACCCCAGTTGCCTCGCAATTTTTCACCACCTTTTCCAATCTCCTACCCTTCCTTCGCCTCAAACCTCCCCGAATCCTCATCCTCTGTTGCCTCGCAACGTCCGTCCCCCCCCTCCCCCCCCCCCCCTTTCTCCACCGCTCCAATAACACTCTCTGACAACGCCCCCGACGCCACCCATCCTGCTCCGTGGCCACGCCTTACGGATACTATCCGGCTAATCGCCTGATGTGGGGCACATCCTGATCGCCAAGGTGGCCATCTCGCAGGACTCTCCACCTCACACGATTCTTGAGAGATGGAACTTCAGATCAGCACCTATCCTGAGCCTTTCAGGTTGAGCGAAATTGAGCCTGCCCATTTCAACGTCTATGAACCAGACAAGGATTTTGGTGAGTGGTACTCAGCTATCTGCCATGACATCGCAAATGCCCCTTATAGCAAGTTCATCAAGGCAGATGCTATGCTTGATTACCAGCCGGACGATGAGCCATCACCTTTCGGTGATTATTATTATTATTATGATGATGATGATGATGATGATGATGATGATGATGATGATGATGATGATGATGAGCGATACCCCGACAGAGAGGATTATCCCGACGCCAGAATCTGTAGCTATGCAAACGGCGTAGCATTTAGGTATATAGTCAAATCATTGTCCACTCCCCTTGTTCGCATGTTTGCCACGCACACAGACGTTGCGGCAAAATTACTGCGAGACCTCAGATTGCACTTTGGAAAGATCAACCCTGTCATGGCCGAACATCATCGATCTGTCCCGACTGTTGCCCTTGCTTGCACGCCTGTGCCCGCTGTTGTAGTCGTTTCTCTGATGTCTGCAAATGCAACAATTGAGGACAATAGCTCTAGCTCCAGCTCCAACTCTAGCTCCACTGTCGTTGACATTGAACACTTGCATGGGGGGGGAACTGTCTGACAATCCTGTCATCCCTCATACAGGGGTAGTGGTGAATGTTCGTTTGGTCGTGGGTTGGTGTAACGGTACAGAACCCTTCACCGGTACTCTGGCCGTCCAGCAAGGCATACGGGTACACCTCACCCGTAAGCCACGTGACGAACGCACATGATACAGTACCATACCCATGTACTGCCTCATCTCTCACAACGCACACATTGCGCACATAGACACGAGCTACTCGGAACGAACCCTTCTACTCCTACCACGAAGACGTTCTTTCCAAGCTACTCGACATCCCCTACTTAGGTAACCATCTACTTGTTCTGCTAGTTCACCCATATCAACATACACGTAAACTCACATCACACATCACGTTCCCTAGCCTAACCCCTCAAGCTGCTAAGGAGCATCCTGAGCTGTTACACTGGTAGCGGAGCTGGTTTCGTTCCTTAGGGACCTCACGCATACGCATTTTCCTTCGAATAAATCGCACCCGCAAGGACATCCTGTCAACTTTTCTGGCATTTGCTGCTCTTTGTTCCTGCTCTTACCTGTGGCTACGAATACACGTAGCGCCTGCTCGGTTCTCGCAGTGAACGGTCCTGTTAGGCTCGACACGCACTAGGCCGCCTGCGACCTGTCTTGCATGGGCATCTTATCATAGCCTGCCCTGCCCCTGTCTGGCCTCCGTTCTCGATTCTTGCGTTCACGTCCTGTCCTTTTGGTCATAGCTTCTAACGATATATTCCCGAGCATCTCCCTCGCGGATTGATCAATAGTGCAGCATCTGCTCCATTGGCCACCTCGGCTGTACTTGCTTTAATTAGGGTGCTTCGCGAGCCTGTCCTGCAGCTCTCACGGTTTGCTGCATTAATTATTCGTGCTATCCACCTGCTATCTTGCTCATCCTGTGGCGCATTTCGATTCGTCGGTGTACTTCCTGCTTGCCCTGTGGTCCGTGCCTTCGCATTGCTAATATCCCTCATCGTATTCTGGACGAACGCGTCATTCACAGTTACGTTGAGGCATTATCAGCTCGTTACGCTCGCAAATTTTACTCATCCCTGTGGCAGGTGATATTTTGGCATCTAAGAGTTGCGAGTAATACCCCCTCTCTAGCCCACCACTCATCCCTGTCCAGCCTACTGACTTGTGCTGTTGCCTGTGCAGAATGGCCTCCCACAAAATTTACCTAAGTACCGACGCCGCTGATGCTGCCGCTGCCGCGGCCGCTGCGGAGCAGCCTACGATGTCAGTGGTTGCGGGCGCAGACACTGCGCCCGCCGCCACGCAGACACTGCGCCCGCCACGGAGTGCGATGCGACGCAGGACGAGTCCGCATCTGTCGACGCGCGGCCCTCTGTTTCAGTGGGCACGCTGCAACCTCTGATTGCGGGCTTCACGGGTCTGGCGGCACCCTCGGGTGCGCCGATCGCGATCCCACCTCTGGCGCTGGCGCTGGCAACGAACGCTGGCCGCTGGACGCTGGATACTGAACGCTGGCCGCTGGACGCTGGACGCTGAACGCTGGCGCTGGCCCTCCGACGCCGCTGCTGTGCAGCCTCCGACGTTGCTGTCGCTGTTGCGTGTCGTCTACGAAGTCGCAATCCCGATAGAATTGCGTCGTCCGGCACAAAGCTTGACACTGAGCTCACGGCGACGCGGGATGGTTCTGCCTCCGTCGGAGAGCGGCCTTCCGTTTCCGTCGGCACGCTGCGACCTCTGGTCGCAAGCTTGGCCGGTCTGGCTGCATCCTCAGGTGCGCCAACCGCCACACCCGACGACGACGACGACGACGCAGCCCACGCATCCTCCCAATTTGAGGGAGGCATGTCGTCGCTCAAATGTCTCTCAAACGTCGCTCAAATGTCGCTCAAATGTCGCTCAAATGTCGTCGGCCGACAGGACCAAGGAGCCCCCGACGTATGAAAATGATTTCTCAACAAGCGACGGGCTCATACAGCCCGATTGACTCTGCCGGCGGGCCGCGTGCCCTTTTACGACAACCTCAGCACACGTTGCTACACGTGTCGCCCAATCAGGCACAGCACTCAGAAGTGTCCGACGCGTGTCCGACGACCTGGCCATATTCCGAGCGACAGTGTCATCCACTTGACAGGTCAGCCAGGTCTAGCCGCGCCAGGTCTAGCCGCGCCAAGTCTAGCCGCGCCAGGTCTAGCTGCGCCAGGTCTAGCCGCGCCAGTTCTAGCCGCGCCAGGCCGCGCCAGGCCAGCCAGGTCTAGCCGCGCCAGGTCTAGCCGCGCCAGGTCATGGCCCGCCATAGCCGCGCAATGTTGCCAGGTCATGGCCCGCCCTAGCCGCGCAATTCCACGCAAAATGCTCCTCAGCATTTCGCGACCCGATGGCACGCCATATCACACGATAGAGGAACCGATTGTTGTCCCGATGCAGTCACCTGCGGCGGACATCCATAACGATCACGTCCGACCGCGGGGGGTTAAATACCACGCCACGCACGGATACTCCTGACCGACCACCTCCCCACGCTACAGAGGACCGAAGACACGTTTCGGGATTCGCAAAGCGGATCTCCGACGTTCCACAGAGTTTGACTCCTTGACGAGAATAGGGTGGACAGGGGCACACGCGCAAGAGCCGCGACGATGGATCATGGCGTAAGACGCTGTCCTCGACGTCCTGTTAGCATAATACCCTATTTCTCATCTGTATTTAGCGGTCCTCTACGCATCCCCTTGGACGAATCGTGGGCCTCGAGCATCACAATTGAGGTAGGATAGTATAGTGACGTTGGTCGAGACGCTATTAACGCTCAACATACATCGAAATTCATGACATATTTCGTTATGAGATATTTCGGATTTTTTTTTTCTTTTCGGAAATGCACGTCGCTCTTACCCGACTACACAAAGGGGCATGCGCCAGCATACTCGCTCCCTGCAGGATTACTTCCATTAAATCAAGCCGGAGTTTCGCAAGGTCCCCGACCTGACGACCCTCAAGCGACTGAATTTCTTCGCATGGGCTTGTCCGACGCTCTCCGTGCTCTTGCGCCCGCTAGAAACGGGAACGTTGTTTAGCACGAGGGAATATTGGTTCCACCACCTGCAGTAGGGCGAGGCGAGACAGACTGCAATTCCTTCACGGACCAAAGCGACAGTTAGGAGAAAGGGGGATGAATAATCGAAGATCATTTTACCCCCCCCTCCGACTTTGATTCTTTCTCTTCGCCGCGCATGAACCATCCACGCTGTCGAAGAGTTACACTCTAGTCGACAATGAGCCCCAAGCTGAAGGAGGTCGGAGAGTTGCACTCTCATCCGACAATTGCCC
Organism: Chlamydomonas sp. ICE-L; assembly: GCA_013435795.1. Taxonomy (NCBI): domain Eukaryota; kingdom Viridiplantae; phylum Chlorophyta; class Chlorophyceae; order Chlamydomonadales; family Chlamydomonadaceae; genus Chlamydomonas; species Chlamydomonas sp. ICE-L. The sequence continues at coordinate 96,317 of JACBWV010000058.1, forward strand.
ATGCTTTCGGCCAACAGTAGTAGTTCCCCGGCTGGCCCTTTCGGGAGACAGAACACAGGCCGAGGGGGTAGACGACGTAGCGGATCGCACCGACCGCAGACCTTCAAGCTGAGTTGATCGCCAGGGTCGCAGGTCCTCAGCTTGCAAGGTCGACGTAACGAAGGCAGTCTTCTTCGGCCCCGATCCTAAGGAGCACATCCCCAGTTCGATGGGAACCCGTCGGAACCCGTCGGAAACACAACTGGTGGACGGTGGTACCGAACGCCGTTGTTTCCACCCGACTACATACACGAAGGATCGATAAAGCTATTCTCGATCTCACTGCACTTGCTTTACCGCAATCATCCAACCCTCTGATTCTTTTCTTTTTCATAGCTGATCCATGGAGTACCTCGACAGAAATTCTGATCGGTGCTCCATCAAGGGCGCTAAAGTAATAGCGCTCATACAAACGAGTAGCCCATTGATGCGCTCGAGTAGTCGCATGCCAGCCGGCCCTATGTTAGGGATGAAACACAGGCTGATGAGGTCGAACAACCTGCGGATGCCAATACGATTACACGTCGGGTCCTTCTCCCCAGACTACATGACATTTCAGTCCAACGAGGCACGGGGTCGCTGCAGACATATTCCAATCAGTCCCATAAAGTACCAGACCTCACTGTCCGCGAAGCGATATAATATTTCGCCGGGACTTATTGATGACCTCCGACCCAAATATTTGACGGTCGGAAAATGGGTGCATTGTTCGATTCGGTGGTCGACGTATTCCACTATCTGCAGCTGGACATGTCCCGCAATACGCAGCAGCATCGACGGGCAACAGAGCGGGGGCTACGCGTACACAGGTCAACGACTCGATCCCAGCGATCGGCAGACACTAGGTACCTTTCTTCCGACACAGCCATTCATGCTTTGCTGGCGTTACGATCTAAAGACGAGACCGACAGTACCGGATTCTCGTCCGACAAAAAGCCAAAAGTTGGACGCACGCCACGAGTAGCCCATTGATGCGCTCGAGTAGTCACATTCTGGCTGGCCCCTTCGGGGAATATCACAGGCCGAGAAGGTAGAGAGGACCACGACGTACGCAGCAGAGCGCAGCCGTGCAAGCAGAGTAGATCGCCAGGGTCGCAGGTCCTTCGCTTGCACGGTGCTGATCACGCTCTCAACGACGCGACCAAGGCAGTATACTTTGGCCCCGCACCTGAGGAGGGCATCCCCAGATCCGGTTGAAGCCCGTCGATACTTAAACTGGTGGTCGGAGGCATTGGATCCCAAAGTTCGCGAAAAACAAATCGCTGCCAGACGGTCAACGAAGTGCATCCGCCGCAATCACGCACAACGAAATCCGAACACTTTCCCCGTGCTCACTACGCGAGCCATTCGGGTATTCGAAGTCAACTCCGCGACAGCCCCGATATGCTTTTCAACGCCCGATCTGGCGCGAAGCAATTGCTCACATTGGCAGATACGGGCGCGCCGGGTTGCCTTAGGGAAAGGCGCAAGGCTGCTGATCTCAGTTTGCACATCTACCCTTGGGAACACGAACGCGATGGATTCACTTGCGCTAACGACGGGATTATCAAAATCGTGGCATGGGCAGAATCGCTCCTCATGCCCGACCTATTATCGGAATCGCACGTCGCTCTCACCTGACTACACGAAAGTGGCTTGCGCCAAAATACTCGATCCGTGCAGAATTATTACCAAGCCATCAAGTCGGAATTTCGCAAAGTCCCTGATCTCACCGATCGCGAGAAGTTAAACTTCTTTCGCACGATGGAGGACTTGTTCCGCTATCTGCAATTGGACGAGGCGAGAAAGTCGTCGCTGCTCGTGGCAAGTCCTTGACGGACAAGCGCGATCGCCATCAGAGGGGAGGTTCCGCTAATCATAAGTCGAAGTCTCCGTCGCATACGGTATACAGGATATATATATAGATAATATCGCATACGGTATACAGGATATATATATATATAGAGATAATATCGCCTGACAGGTCACTTTTTCCGAAGCACATTTCGTAGGCGCTACTTCTCCTCCGCGTAAGCGGAGACTGGAATCGGGATGCGACAACGCTAGGCTTTGCAATGATCATCAATTCGCGCACTTTCCTGATTTGAGATGTCCACTCAAACCAGATTTGCCGAATTCTCTAACCCCCCTCTCCTCCCCAATGATCAATAACAACTGCCGGCGACCAAGCATCCCGATTCCGGGCAAGAAGCACTTTGGAGAAGTCCAAGCGCAGATTGCCCGCAGGAGGGAGGTAGGGGAATGCGAAGCCCCCAACGCCAGTGCTTGGAACCCTGTCCACAAACTCAATACCAAATCTGCGAAAGTGACAGATCACCCCAAAATTAAAATATCCTCACCTTTCAATGGACAACCTGGACAACAAGATCCTACAGGCAGCTTCCGGGCAGAGAGCAAAAGCTCCAAGAATCTACCTAGGACTCATGCTGAACCAAGTTCTGCTAAACCTAAAAATTATCCCAACCCTACTCAATCAAAAAATATCCGGAACAAACAAGACAGACGAAATCCTCCTACCACGAACTCTGCCATTCACCTTGTCATTGCCCTTCTTCTCGTCAACTGCCTGAATTTAACCGCCGCTTCAACAGCCTATCTCCGCACTCCCTTTTCTTTCTTCGCACCTAACACCTACCCAGCCACCAGCATGTATTCAATGGGAGCTCAACAAAGCAGGGTGCAACAAGCTACTAATACCGCCCCCTCGCGGCGTGGGTGCAAGTCCCGATATGCCCCTCGTGGCATGTCGTCTCTGACGATTAATACAGCCTCCCATGGCGTGGGTGCAAGTCCCGATGTGCCCCTCGTGGCATCATCGTCTCTGACGATTAACACAGCCTCCCATGGCGTGGGTGCAAGTCCCATTATGATCCCCTGCTTCTTAGTCATAGACTTCTATAGCACCCTTCTGATTGTCCCCCTCTTTATGGCTACTTGTTGGATCATAGGGTGTACCAAGCTATTGAAATCAGTACAGAGTACACCCACTATTGATAAGTCAATCGTGAACAGCTTCCTTCTTCTGAAACCCTCTGCAAAGCAGAATTCTAGCTGTGAACCTAATAGGAAATCCTGTACTCAGCACCTTAGAACCTTGACTCATCCTACCTGGGATACAGCTCCTAGGGGAGGTAGACCTACTTCCAGACTTCGTTCCACTCCTGTAAACAGCTCTAGCTATTGGGAACCCCAAATAGACTGTCACTGTCAAGTTCATTCTATTAACGCCTACCTCGGATACAAGGCCCTGGACTACAAAGAGGTCCTACAGTTCTCCATAAACCTCAACACACACGTCACTAACTACACTCAACATGAGTGGGATCTAGAACGTTGCTATTTCAACAAACTAACCGGTAGCTACACATCCCTTTAGTCAACTATTACCTGGCTAACAGGAAAATCTCACTTAGGCTCTCTCACTGGCCACAGGAACTCACAAACATATACTCCATCCCATCCTCCCCCTACTACACCAACAACTGAAGACACATCTGAGAATTATTCTGCAGGAATTATGCCTGGCAGCACTAAACAAGCAAATTTATCTCGGCTTCCTCCCAGCTGTGCAAGGTTTATCCTCCACTACAACGGTGGATATGGACATGCTACAACCATTAAGCAAATTAATGGTAAGTGTGGGACATCTCCGACCCTTGACAAACGGCCCTAGTCTTATCCACCACAAGAGTGGATTTATTAATAAAACTCCAAGGGCACATCTACACCTTACCAAAGAATCACCCTCCTTCCTCACACCCCTTTTCAACAGAAATTAACCAAACACAGGCCACCCCATAGGGAGGAATGTTGACTATGATCTCCCCTACATAGTACCACCACACCCCACTCACACACCGTCCTGAACTCTCCCAAAGATGGACCACAAACGTCCCCACGGCGCTCAGACGACCTCACAGATGAACCCACTTACCAGATCACGGATAACTCTCAGAATCTAACTTGCTCTGATCTCTTAGAATGCCACCCTATTCAGATCACGAAGATCCTATAGATTCCTCCTCTTGAAATTCAAAAGATCACCGCAGAAACTATTACTTAGTCTATGACGATGATGAAAACTTCCAGTCACAAACAAAATAACACATCTTCTACCTGATTTACCGTAAGGACAAACCTAATTCTAATACCAAACGGCTCACACCCCCTGCACAACCAGATGCAAAACTACCTCTCCCACACTAGCAAGTATCTCAAGACTGCAACTAAAGTTTCGCTCAATGCAGAATTTTTGGGGCAGGAAACCTCTACAAGAAACTGCTCTTCCAGACTCCCACAAAACCCTTTCCCAACGAAAGAATAAAATTATCATACTACTTTCATATCCTGTTCAACAACAGCAAACCGGCACACTCTATCTCACTAACATCATCACCTCCAAAATATGCAGAGGCATCTCATCCTGGGAAACACTCTATGACCATATTCGAAATAATGAGCCCAGAATGGCTATTCTCACCGAAAAAAACTCACCCTCCAACAATACAGGCATAATTATATGTCAAAACAGACCTCTCTGATCTACCACTTCAATCACAGCAGCAAAACTAATAAGCAAGCTACCACATGCAGGACAAAATTGTTACCCGCTCATAGCTGGTAGTCATCACATTATCAAAAAGACTATATGCCCACCTAATTAAACATTGAAATCCACTGACATAAGTGCGTTTCACCTCATCATCAAACTATTAACAAACATCTACTCAACATTTCCGAGTGTTACATGCCCTGCAATGATACTGCCTAAAGACGGGCCCCGTCCCATCTATGCACACATCCATTACATCCATATCCCAGAACCCCTCTCACACTAAATTGCAGCCGGTGGAGAGGATGCCAGCTTACTACCTCACTGATAGAATGAAAACACAGTCATACATCTGGAGGACAAGCCTCACTCCCCGCATCTTTCATAAATTATTCAATCTCACATTCCAACCAGTCTACCACGTCCCCAGGATTAAGGACAACACGTCTACAGCAGCAGATAGATGAATCATTCTCATCAACCTCCACCTGCATCAACCATCGGTGACAGAACCCACACACCAATGGGAGACACACTTGACCACTTGACCCTGCGAAAAACAAAAAACAAAAAAAAAAAAAAAAACAAAAAAAAAAAAAAAAAAAAAAGGTAAAAAAAAAGAAAAAAATAAAAAAAAAAAAAAAAGAAAAAAAACCAAATCCTCCTCTCTCTATCTCCACCTCCCACACCTGGGACACATCACCTCACCCAATCCAACCAACCCAACTGCAATCCTCTCAAGAACAAAGGACATGTCCAAAGCCAAAGACGGGGCATCTCAACAATAAATTTCTCATCAATTTAACACACCACATCAATAACTAAAGCGGATATACGCACAAACTTTACTGGGAGAAGATAAAACATCAGCACAATCCAATTATTAGACACGAACCTCACCAGCCAACATGCTTCAGAAACTCTTTACCAGACGCAGATTCATTCATGATCAATTTCACCAAAAGCTTTTACATCATGACTCTGGACATATTGCCCAATTAAGTCTAGAACACAAGGCATTTTGTGTCCCAGGACAAACGCCTAAAACGGACAGTTACGTCTAACCTACCATATTTTAAACAATTAAACACCTTCGAACAGCCTCCACTCACCTTGACCAACAGCATACAACGGGAGCTCAGAAGCACACCTCATACGGCAGGTACCTATCACCTTACCCATAAAACAAAAACAAACAACCACTGCAAACCTACTCTCCCTGACTACTTGCTCTCTCTAAATGCCGACATAGTCAACAAGTATTAAGAACACTTAACATAAAGCAGGGCTGCACTAAAATGAGGCAGAGAGCACACTGCCTACCATCAAGAAATTCAGACGCGCATCAGCCACAACAAAGCAACGACAAACTCACAGGTATATTTTATCCTCCTTGAAAAATACACACACCACACACTGCCTTTGGACGCATCTCGAAAACACCTTACACCAGTACCAGGCTTCCTGGCAAGTTTGACCAAACACCTATGGGTAAACTTATGTCACTCCCACACCACCATCCTTAGATTTATTACTACCCGAATGCTACTCCCCCTCCCCAGCAGAAAACACCACACGACAAACCGACCACCTCTAAACTTCCCGCCAATTCATAAAAAACCACCCCCCATCCCTACACTATTCTCTCCTCTCAACCACCTATGATGACTGCATCAGGAAACTCTCCACCTAACAAGCCAAGGCCAGACGGCAGACCGATTGAACTACTATGTGCCTCCAAGGGGAAATGCACCTCACCCACACACAAACACTCATGCTCAAGATCTAGTATGGATCCTGGGAGAGAAACAAATCTCCCACACAGGTCATGCTTCTACTACAAACCGTCAGTCCTTCTTACCCCAAAATACAGGGCCCATAGCCTAACATGCTGTAGCCAACTCGGGAACTCTCTTGTTACCAACCTTATTACTGACCTACTCTGGAACCATCACCTTCTAATGCCTCCAGAGGTTCAAAAAGACAAAGTACCTATAACACTCCTGACCCACTACTCCCCAACAGAGGAGGCTGGCCCTCTTCCCCCATGACCTTTATCTTCTACTTTGACTTTAGCTCTGCCTTCAACATGATTGATCACCAAAAACTTCTCGCATGATGCCACATCTTGGGTTGTACCCATATACTATAGATCCAAATTAAATGTAATTTACAAACAAACTCTACTACACATTCCACCTTAACACGACCAGCTGCTCCCCTATCCCCATCACGAGGGGCACTATCCAGGGGGACACGCTCTCCCCCCCTTACTCTGCATTATTTTTCTAGAACCCCTACACAGATACTCCGTCTGGAGACCAGGATACCAGAGCAGCATCCCTACCCTCCACAACAGCAATGAAACCACACTAGCAGCTGGGGAGGCTGCTGACACTGCCCGTCCTAACCGGCAATCTCAAGGACCTCGCAACCAACGGAGGTAAGTTCAAACTTTTAGTATCTGTTCGGGCATTCCCCGTAACGCCACTAAATGGGTGGTCTAGGGGCAGACTCCCACAAATCACACCCCTCCCGACCTACGCACACTACCCACTCAAACAAGGCTAGAAAATTCCTCAGGTAATTCTATGCTATACCTACCACCGCCAGACAAGCCTATAAATACCGGGGGTCCCCAGCGTCCTCACCTTCTATTGGAAACTCAACTTCATCACTCTACTATTGAAACCATCCCACAAAAACCAAAGGCTTGAGTATCCTCTCTCACTACGCAAAAATAGGCAACCCCCACCCAATGTCTACGATAGCTCACAATGTGTCCGAGCACTAGTAATACCCCATGAAGGATCCCTTCTCAACTCCACCGACATTCCTTCATTGACAAGAGCATTCTATAAAAAACAGTTAAACTCCTGCTGCTCCCCTTCCTAGATCGTTTCCGCCAGAGAACTCCACTCCTACACAGAGGCAGACTAGGGTCCTTCTCTACTCACTGACTATACTCGATTTACTGCTCAACCGCCTTCACCCAGCCCCAGTCCCTGAACGACTCAAGGCAACGGGAATTGCCCCCCTTCACCAGGCTCTTCTTGACAATCAAACCTCCACCGTGACCACTCTTGACCTCTCTCTCTCTCCAGCAAGCCACTTAATATATGTCCCTACCCTCCAGCTGGAATTATAAAAAATCTGACATAATAATTTATTGGCATTGACACAGAACTCCTTGACAAACTTACATACACTCTCTCCCTCTGCCACGACAGCAATCCCTGCTCGCTATGAACTCCTTTTCACGAACCCTGGACCTCTAACTCAATACCACGACCTTGGTCACCCCCAGGGGAACTCATTTATCAGAACACCGACCTCGCTATTATGAATACTTCAACACAAACTGACTAAACACCACAACGATTCCCGGAACCATTCCCTGAACCCCCCGCCTCAGCCGCACACCTCTCCTCCTTCCAAACCATCACTCTCTCAACTCACTCTGACCCCGCCCTCCCCCCACTCCCCCTCTCCACAGGTCAACTTGCGCCTGGTTTGACGCAATTTTCGCAGAACACGACAACAACGTTAATTTCTGCTCCTAAATCGAATCCTCCACCACCCACTTCCCAAGCCAGCCTACCAACCTCACGCCTCCGTTTACTGATGCATACTACGAGGCGGACCCCCTTGGGGACCTGAAGGAAAACAATGGTGGGCGTGCCCACGCAGATCCAGGCAGTCACCGCACCCAACCGTGACGCCACCTGTTCAGCGCGCCACTCTTTGGCTGAAGTCTGGAATCCGACATCCTCCGGCCTCCAAATTCTACCGCGCATATAAAATAACCCCACCTCGCACCCTGCCAGTCCGCCCGAGGCCATGACATTCCCAGCCATCAGCGCAACCGCACCACCGGCGCGCCTGCTTCACCTTACTTACGGATCTCAGTATCAGCGCCCTGCACATTACGACTGGCGGGGCAAGACGTCATTACCACGACTACAAAATGCCACCACCTAGTGTCCACGTCCAATGGGCCCAACCATCATGCACAACGACATTCAACTCCTACAAACACGCATGGGATAACAGCATCCCCATTGCACACCGCTCGCCCTCACCACTCCACCATACACTGGAAGCAGAGAAAAAAAAAAAACAATCTCACCATGCGCGCACCGGATTGAACTGCGGACACCCACATATGACCAATTACCCTCCCCTTTAAACCACTCCTCCTCCGTAACCCATACCATCACCCCAGGAGGAACAACCCAACCTCCACCGCCAGCAACCAGGCCCATGGCAAACCTCCCCAGGATTAATGCTTGACAACCACAACCTGTGTCACAACAATCTTTTCTGAAAATGGACACCCCCAGAAAAACCCGACTGGGACATTCAACCAACCTCACTACATTATACAAACATGGCCTCCTCACTAATCTGGCATTGCCAATCCAACATCCCAACAACGTTGCATACTTTATAACCCCCACAGGTCACTGTCTTGGCACATTCCCAACACAGCTCACCTCCGTAAGCAAAACGATGACCACTTTTAAAAACACTACAAACCATTGGAACCAACTGACCCAGGATGACATACCACACTGACCCTAGCTGCCCTCTTCCCCACATACATGCTGCTCCTGCTTGCCTTTAACTTCTTGTCTCCCTTCCCTCCTCTAACCAAGCAGCACTGCTCTGGGCATTCTCACCATCGTACCTCCAATCCTCTTTAGCTAACGACCAAAGCCGCGCCAGCTCTCTCTCTACCAGCCCTGCTGACCAGCTTGGGCTCAACCAAGACCCCTTTCCTTACCACCATCTTGACTGGGGCTCACTGGTGGGCATTCCCATTCCACCAC